>CAUJBZ010000154.1:0-37793 GCA_963082915.1 Dolichopus griseipennis
AAACAATCAAACAGGCAAACAAGTATTCGCCTTGATTTTTTTGATAAATAGATATGAGGAAATAAGCTATTTTCCAAATTTCGAATATTTTAAATTCTATTAAAATTTTGTAATTGAAAAAATTATAATGTATGAATTTAACCTTGAAATAAAATTATGTACATTTTTAATTGTATATTTTTGAAATATAATTTTGAATTATTCAAAAAAGTTCATCTTCATGCTAAAATCAATACAAAAGTTTTAGAATTTTAATTTAAATCAAATGATTAATACTTTTTCATTCATCTGAAGCGTAGAAGTCTGGGAGTAAATAATTTCCATTACGAAATACAGAAGACAATTAAATTAAATTTTTTTGAAACAATTAAAAGTATTCGTCTGTCAGTTGACAATAAATAATCAAAATACATTTTGACAAGTTGAATACAAGTTAACAATCTTGCATTGGTAAAATGATGGCTGCTACCAAGTAATGAAGCCAACATTGTTCAACACATGTCATAAGCAAATAAAGATTTTGCACATGAAAACTCCTAAAAAGTATTTCTTTGTAAGTTCATAACATTAAAATGGCTATTGTTATTATTAAATATTCAATATAATTCTTTGTTTAAAACTTATTACTTATTAGTATAATAAATTGAATCCAAAACATTATAAATAGTTGCAATAAACCATTAATCTTTTGTTCATGACAATGCAACTTTTTTGTTTTTGCAATTATTTTAATCATTCTAGACATTAGACAACATAAATAATTGGACAAGGACACTTCAAAAAATTTAAAATTAATACACAAAAGTGCAAATAAAAAATTCAATTTACGTTAACGTTTGGTTACCATACAATGACTCTGGTGTCATCGATCGATTTTTTTTGTAAATTCCGATTTAATTTTTACGAAATGCATAAAAATTTTTATATTTGATAACATTATTGTAAAATTTATATATGTAAAATTTTTTTTTATGTATATTTATGTAATTTATGTTTTTTATACAGGGTGTTTCATAATTAAATGCTTTGGCCTTCCATATTTAAAAAAACTAGAGATCTTATAGACAAGACTAATAATTGAGAGATGATAATAATACTTGAGGGTCTGATAATTATTTTAAAAGTTTGAGCGGTATTTTGACGTTTTGAGCAGTATTTTAAGAATTTTAGCAGTAAAAAGACTGACTGAGCTGTATTTTGAAGGTCTAAGTAGTAATTTCAGAGTCAGAACAACATTTTGACATTCCCAGCTGTATTTTGACTATTTTAGCAGTATTTTGGGAGTCTGAGCAATATATTGACGGGGTGAACAGTATTTTGAGTGGCTGAGCAGAATTTTGAGAGTCTGAACCATATTTTGACGATCTTAGCAGTATTTTGACGATTTAAGCATTATTTTGAGTGTCTAAGAAGTACTTTGAGTATCTAAGCAGTATTTTGAAGATCCGAGCAGTATTTTGCAAGTCCGAGCAGTATTTTGCAAGTCCGAGCAGTATTTTGAAAGTCTGAGCAGTATTTTGAGTGGCTTAACAATATTTTGAGTGGCTTAGCAGTAATTTATTGATTCTGAACAGTATTTTCAAAATCTAAGCTTTAGTTTGAAGGTCTTAATATTATTTTGACGGTTCGAGCAGTATTTTGACGGTTTTGACAGTTTATTGAGGTTCTGAGCAGTATTTTGAAAATCTGAGCAGTATTTGTAGTTTTTTAAGTAGTATTTTAATTATATGAGCAGTATTTTAAGGATTTTAATGGTATTGAGTGATTGAATTCCATATAATATCACCTAACTGAAATTTTAATACATATACTCTGTGTGTAGTCAACTTATCATAAATCCATAAAATGGATTTAAATTAATATATAATTTGTCTATTGATTTTAAAGTTTTTTTTAACTACAGTATATTATAGATATAAATCATATTTAAATAATGATAGATAAATAGATAAATAATAATAAATATTAATTTATTGAAAGAAAAAATGGGCGTTGTGTTGATACAGAATACAATGCCAATCTATGTTAAGCATATTAATAAATTATTAAATTTCAATCTCCAAATCTTTTAAAACTAGAAGCCCCTCACTTAAGTCTGAATACAAAAATTATAATTACCTGCTCATTATTATAGACACTGATACATTTCAGTTTATCTAATTAAAAAACACCTTGTATTTAATGTATATATTTCATTCGCATTATTTAATATCTTTTGTATATCTGGAAGATATATCTACAAGATAAATTAGTAACTACAGAGAATGAAAAACAAATTGAAAGTTATATTCAGATTAAAATTTAAATTTTTTATTAACCACAAAAAAAAAGCAAATAATAAAAAAAAATTGAAAAGTATCTTTTATTTTTTTTTTGGACTGCTGTACTGGTTCTTATCATACTTATATTAGCAACACCATCAGAACCCAATATTTAAAAAAAATTTTTTTTTAATAACAAGACCAAAAAAAATGTTCATACAAATTTTTGAAAACGTCCTTTAAACGTGATACGATGACATTGCGCTTAAATAAATGAAACAAAAAATGTAAATGTAATGTATATGTAAATTGAAGGTAATATTGATTTCTTTTTCATTTTTTGTTTTTTTTTTTTCTTTTTATTATTGTTCCAGACTTAATTTTTTTGTGTTTTTCCAAAAAAGTGTACAGAAATTTTCATCTCTTTCATTCCAAAAATTTTCCAATTTTAAAATTGAGTTTTTTTTCCAATTGAGTTTTTTTTGTTTTTTGTTGAGAAAGGTTATCAGGTTATTTGGATTACTTTTGTGTCCTTGTTGTTCTTCTTGTTATTTTTTTTTCAATTCAAGTTGATTGAATGTGTTCTACATTATAACAGAAGTGGTACTATTAAATGGAAGAAAGAGAAAGAAAGTGAAATGGATTTTTTTTTGTTTGAGTAATAATATATAGGACATTGAAGAAAAACCAAGGCAATGGGTGTTCATTATCTAATCAAATTTCAGATTTAAAATCAAATGCAAGTAATGAAAAAAATGGAAGGCTTTTAAAAAATTACTTTTTAAAATGAAACAATGTTTCATATTAAGTTTTTGGGTAAAGGTGTGTATTAAAAGTTCATAATAATAATTTTAGAACTTTTGATAGAAATTTATTATATAGAGGATCTTTTGTCAATAATTTGCTATAAAACTAGCGGTTATTTTGGGACTTAAAAGAAACAAAAGATTCTTTGGTGAAGGGGAAGATTCTCATCCGTTTGAGAGATATATCTTCAAAATAATCCTTAGTTTAAAATTACTGTAAAAAATCATGAGACATCTTCTTCGTTTTTAAGAAAACCCTTTATAATTCAGAAAAACTGTTAACTCATGTTAAAATATCAAAAAAATTAGGACAGTTAGTGAATTTCCAATTTTTCAAGACTCATACTTTTAATATCTAATTTCACTTAAAAAATTTCAAGTTAAACCGTTTGGAAAAATATAAAGGGTTAAGAATTTTGCATAAATTGAGTTTTACGTAACGGTAGATTAAAGTAATTAAAGTAACGCATGGGAACCCCATACATTTGTGTTGTCTATATTTATAAAACTCTTAAATAAAAACAGTTAACGTTTGGTATTTCAAAATTGAAAATTATTATTTTTTATAGAAGTTTCGTAATGAAAATTTAAATATAGCGTTTTCTCATATTTTGGCGGAGCTGCAACTCCGTAATGGGTGGGGCTACAGAATAAAGTTCTTTCACGAAATTAACTATTTTTGCATCAATACCTACTGGTACTTAAAATTTATTTTCTTCATTAATGGTAAAAGTTTAGCAAACATACACTCAGACGAACGGACGGACGGACAAAGTGAAACTAAATAGGTAATATTTCAAAACCTTTATATATATAGGTAATATATGATACCTATTATTGGTAAAATTTTTATATGAAAATGCTGGCATATCTTGGGGCACTCTTAGTCAAACCCACTTGATTTAAAAAAATGTACTCTCCGAAGGAGAACCTGGGGGATAACAATGTAAAAAGTTTAAAGCCAGCCCCCAATAAATAGCCAAAAGTACAATTTTCGGAAATTTTCGTAGCTTTTTATTGCATTTTTGCCTGTCATTACAAAATCGCGGACTTGCTTTCCTAATTATGTTAGTTATTTTACTTTGACTTCTGGGTCTCAAGAAACGGAGGCATTCTGATGAAAAAAAGACTAAATTCATTAACAAAATATACCAATTTAATTTGAGAAACGAAGGAAGGACTCTTTTGATCTAAAAAATGTAGAGTAATTTGATTTAAAAAACCGTCGCATTTCATGTAAAAAAAAGTACATACAGCTATCTCTTTTTAGCACATTTTCAAAAAATTTTGTAAAAATGTGCCTATATAGTTTCACTCTGTCCGTCCGTCTGTCTGTCTGTCTGTCTGTCTGTCTGTCCGTATGTTTACAAAAACTTTTACATCGTTTGAAATAGAGAAAAGAAATTTTAACCGCTAGTAGGTATTACAAAAAAAATAATTTCGTGGGAAAATTTTTTTCCGTTGCCCCACCTGTTACGGAACTGCAGCCCCCTAAAGTTGGAAAAAGCCCTATATTAAAATTGTTATAACAAGAGTTCTGCTGAATGTATTTTCAATCTGAAAACGGCAAACGATAGCTGGTTTTATAAACTTTGTAAATTTTTAAAAGGCAAATGTTTAGGGTTGCCATACGGTACAAAAATTTAACATTACGCAAAGCTCAATTTTTACAAAATTTTTGGCCAGACATATCTTCTGAACGGTTCAAGCTAGGGTCTTGAAATTTTGGGAGGAGTTAGATCCTTAGAAATTAGTAGGAGTTGTTGAACAAAATTTTTTTGTCACGTCCCCTGTTTTGCAGCTATAAGGTCCCGAAAATTGTAATTTTGCTATTTTTAAACACCTGTAACTTGAATGCCTGTCTAAATTTTTTTTTAGTGATATACAAAATTCAAAGCTCTATAATTATTTTTCAACATGTGTCAAAGGTTTTTCTTAATTTTGAAGGGTGACGGAGCTACAGCCCCTGGAAATTTCAAAAAAGCCCTATATTTAAATTGATATAACAAGAGTTCTGTTAGGTTTATTTTCAATCGAAAAACGGTAGATGAGAGATGCTTTTATAAACTTTACAGAAATATATCGCTAAGTAGTATAGAGTTGCCATACGGTACCAAAATTTACCATTATGCAAAACTCAATTTTTGCAAAATTTTTGGACCTGCATATCTTCTAAACGGTACCAGCTAGGGTTCTGAAATTTTGGGAGGAGTTAGATCCTTAGAAACTAGTAGGAGTCGGTTAACAAAATTTTTTTGTCAAGCCCCATGTTCAGGAGCTATAAGGGCTCGAAAAATTAAATTTTGCTATTTTTAAACACCTGTAACTTGAATACCTGTTTAAATATTTTTTCCTTAATATACAAAATTTAAAGGTTATACATTATATTTTAACATATGTTAAAAGATTTTTTTAAATTTAAAAGGGGTTCTTTAAATTGAAGAAAGTGTCTCTCAGTTTTTACCATTTTTGCTTAAATAGTAAAATTCTAAGTAATATTTAAAATTTTGGTGGAATTCACAATTTAATTCCTAGAACCTAAAAAAGTTTGTGGGATGGGAAGTAGTGAGGATTATATCCTTGAGAAATTTAGCAACATTCCATATAGAGGGGCTAATATGGCTTAAAAATTAAAAACTTACTGTTTTTATAAGTAAGCAGTAACTTAGTCACTGACTTATATATTTCCTAAATTAAACATTAATATTTAAGCTTCAACATTATATTCCGATAAAATACTTAGTATGAAATACTATATTATTTTGAAAATGTGCTTTTTTAAAAACCCTTGGTTTTTTTCATCACTTGTTTTTATTATAATTTTGTTTCATTTTTGATCTAAAATACGAGTATTAAATTTATAAATTACGCACGTACAGGCAACTGAATTTCAAAAGGTAAAAGAAAAACTAAAAATTACAGTTATTATTATTTTGAAGTACAATTGAACAATTTTTTTGAATCAAATTCCAATACAAATACTTTCATACACATACAAACATATGTTAAATGAAAATTAAATTAAATAAAAATAATACCAAGAAAATTAGAAAAAATTGAAATGAAAATTGAACAGAAGTTAAATTGAAGAAAAAATTTAAAGAAAATTTTGAAAAACAAAGCAAAAGAAATGAAAATTTTTTTTTATAACCAAATTATTATACACAGGTGATGATATAATTTTTGATTTAAAAAAATCTCTTGAGCCACCTATCAAATTTTTGTTTTTGATTTTTTTTTTTTTTAAGTACTAATCCCCAACTGTTTCTACAGAAATTAATTCTTAATAGTTTATGAGGTAAAAATCGTCGTCTCGTTCAAAAAAAAAAATAAAAGCAAATGATAAAAAAGTTTGAAAGTGGGGGAAAAAATAAAATCATTTTCGGTCAATATTCCCTTATGACCTCTTCAACATTTCAACATAACACTGAATTTTTTTTTTCTACTGTACATATCTTTTTTTACAGTATTTTATGTGTATTTGGGTTTTTTTATTTTATTTTTGTTGTTTTTTTTGTTTTTAATTTTGTATGTTGTACTTGTAAAAATATAATTATATAATATGGAATAATGCGTACATTAGTACATTTTCGTGTATCCTATCATCATGTTCAAAAAAAACATTTTATTTACAATGAATAAATAAATAAATAAATGTATATATATATATATATTTATATATTAGGAGCACATCAAAATATTGAGATTCAAAATCTTAAATCTCAAAAAATTAAAAAATTAGTATTATGTACATTCATTAATCCTAATTTCGGATCGTTTTGCAAGGGGTTCACACATAATTGTCTGAATGACTTATAAATCAAAGGTTTGAGGACAGCAGTCCTTATGATTTTAAGAGATTTGTTTTTGTTTTATTGAATTGTGTGTCTCAAAAATTATATATAAGGCGATATTTTGAATTCGTTTATTCGAAAAATTAGATTTACACAAATTTCCTAGTATTTAGGAGCAAATCAGCTCACTTTTGGTAAAATTTATAAGCTTTGCCTTGAATCTGGATACATCCTTGATACCTTGAAAATTGCTACAGTTATACCTATACATAAGAAATATAGGTCGCTTATTTCGAGATATGAATTACTTAATAGAATTACCATTCGTTACATTTCTATTTTTAAATTAGTAGTTTCGTCCAAAAATTCGAAATTCTCAAATCAATTTAAAAAAAAACAAAGTACTGAATTAAACTTGTGTTTAATATAACGGACTTTTAATGCTGTAATTTGTATTTTGTTAAACACTTATTTATTTATATTTAAAACTTATGGATGAATATCAAGGATATCTTATAATATCTGAGATTTGATCTGAAATACTCACATACATTTTGATTTTATGAAGAAATTATAAATATACATTCACTAAATTCTCCAAAATTAAGTATTATCAAATCTGTTTTGATGAAATCCTTTTTCAAATCAGATTTGGGCTCTATTGCACAAACAACTTATCACTTATCAAGTAATCATATGTGTCCCAATCACTACCAAAATCATTTAACAACAAACCAATGAAATTCGATTAGTAAAAAGCAATTACTTATCAACAAATTATTATTTGATTAGTATGATTAGTGGTTAGAGTGCTGACTTTTCATCCGAAAGGCCCTGGTTCGAATCCCAGTGAAAGCGAAAAAACTTTTCTGGTTTTGGACTCGACTCAGCTACAATTCGCCATTGGGTTCAAATTAATGGCTTAATCAATAACTAATAATAATATATCCTTAATACAAAAATACATTAATATAAAAAAATAAACAAATACAAAATATAAACAAATAATTTAATTTAATAATATAACTCACAGATATAAAATACCATATAACTCAAATACAAAATATTGGTATTTCAAAATTGAAAATTTTATTTTTTATAGAACTTTTGTAATGAAAATTTAAATATAGCGTTTTCTCATATTTTGGCGGAGCTGTAACTCCGTAATGGGTGCGGGGCTACAAAATAGAGCTATTACTATTTATGCATCAATACCTACTTCTATCTATCGAAAATCTAAGACGTTTCTACATGTATAAGGCCTAGTACTATCTCATGTTTAAATTTTATGTGGAATTCATTAAGATCAATTCTTATAACACAAATATAATATGACCTCCTGTTCCAACATGTACCTATGATATAGACAAACTTATTAGCCTAACAGTTGAACAGTTAGCGCTTAAAATTAATTAATTAATTAAGGAATTTAATGAGTGAGCGTATTTTTATTATTTTCCTCGAACAGACAGAACTCACAGAAAGATATGGTGTATTTTAAAATGATTATTTAATCAAATAATAGATTTTTCAAGATTTTATAAATTCATGATCTTGTATTTTAAGATTTTAAGTTTTGAGATTTTTTTTTGAAATCCTTAAGATTCGAGTTTTATTTTTTTGAAGATTACAATGTGTACCGAAGTAATTTTATATATATCCAAATACATTGTACCTATAGTTCCTCTTCTACAAATAAGATGTTTATATAAAATAGCTTCAATGTAGGGCAAGACTTTGTATTATCAAAAAAAAAAAAAACAAAAATAAAAAAATATATAATAATAGACAAAGAATTGAAAATTTGATTCTATTTTATGAAAGTTACACCCTTTTATTATAAATATAAGAATAGAAAGTTGTAGATAGCAGTATTAAATTTTAAATAAGATGAAAATAAGAAAAGAAAAGGCATGAGAATAAAAATAGAAAATAAAAATAAAAAATAAAAATAAAATAAATGAAATATAAATAAAATAATGAAATCTAAGCTGGTTTTGAATATTTGATGAGGTCAAAAGTTTTATTTAGAAAATTATACATATGTATATATTTTTTTTTAAACTAAACCTTTTTTTTTGTTATTTTATTTATTTGTTTTTTTTTTTTTATGTTCCATATAAAAGTTTTATATATATACAGATATATGTTGCTATATATCGATAATGTTAAGTTATATGAAAGAAAATAGATAGTATGAGTACATAATAATGTGTATTTAGAGAACATTTTAATAGAAAAATTTCAAAGAAAAATCAATTTAAATCTAAGTTAATTTTCTAATTTTCACATTTGAAATTTGCAATTTTAGGTTAAAAATTTTTTTATTTTTAATTCTTCGAAATCCTTAGATGGCGATAGAGTATCATTATTCATTCTTCTAAGTATCCGATCCAGATTTTTCCATCCCCCATAATCAGGAAATCCTATATTTTTTCAAAAACTTATTCCTAATAATCCTTTCACATCCTTATCCTCTGAGCGAAGCTTTACATTTGTATCACAATTCGCATTCTAAAGTTTGGTTCAAAAAAGGTTACGGTTTTGTTGTGTCACACGTTATCTATAGCAAGGACTCATAACTCCAACAGGTAGGTTTCGAAGCTTTCCATGTCCCTATTAAAAAAAAAAACAAAAAAGAGAACTTCTTAATTCTGTTGAAAAAATTTAAAATTAGAAAGGAAAAAGTTTCACAAGAAGTTTTAAAAATGGAGAGTATAGAAAGTAATTAATTTTATTTAAAAATTTAAACAAACATATAATTAAAGTAAAATATAAAAGACTTGGTTAAAATTATTGCCTTAAATGATCATTAAAGCTTTTTTTGAATGACAAATTAAATAATTTAATGGTTAACCTAAAAGTATGCAATCATTCAAATAATTTTTACAAAATTTAATTTTTTAAAATTTTCATTATTTTTAATAACAGTTTTAGGCTTTGAAAATGCGGGCTATTTTTTTTTTTGAGAAAATGGTAATTAAATTTTGGGCTCACTTTTCACTTTTATAAGGCCATTTCTACTGTGCTTGTAAATCACATTACATTTGGAAAAAAATCATTAACTCTTTTCAAGCGCGATCAAGGACCAAATAATCTTGTCTCAAAGTGAGTATTAACATCTTTCACGTTTTTGTTGCGCACATTTTCCTTTAAGAACGAAAAGAAGTTTAAGGACATTTGAAAGTATAATTATTGCTTTGGTCTTTTTGTATGTAAATTGTGTATCTGAAAATCTGTTCGATATATACACATATCCAATACTAATAATTAAAATATCAATCTTAAGAATATTTTAAAATTTATTTGGAACTATAAGTACTGGCATTTTCAAGTCATTGTAATTCAAAGTTGAAAATTAATAAAAAATTTTTGACATCTTTCTCTAAATATCAAATCTCAAAAATTTAATATCTATATATATATACTTAACAGATCACAATATATAGCGCTTTATAGAGAAAAATACCAAAACATTCTCTATTTTTAAAAATTTTATTAAATCAGTAAAAAATTTTTATATTTTAATATTAAATTCAGATTTGAGTTGATCTTGAATTTTAATTTAATCCTTTCACTAATCGTTTTTCTCTTTTAGGGAATCGTTTCTTTGATTAACGTTGGAAATTATTCATATTTAGTTAACTTAAAAATGAATTAATTTCTTAATTTAAAACAAAGTGTTATGGTTTCATAATACCTATTAAGTAAAATAAAAAAAAAAAAAATTATCAGAATTTATTTAAAAAAATTATTTTAACATTGAAATAAAATTAAATTATACAACAATACTTATAAGTACTAACCTAGGTTAAATTAATATTCATATAGCAATTTCTTATAACAACACTTCCGACAAAGTATTATATTTAAGTTTTATTGCTTTTATATTTAGTATTTTTACTAAAAATAAGCTTCTGTACTCATATATGTAAATATGAGCATATGTAATCATATTATGTAAATAAAAATTATGCAAATAATTTCTTATTTACTTTTGAGACAAAATTGTACTTTATAGAAGTATCGTTTTTAACGCAATATTCTTTAAATAAATAATTATAATAAATATAAGAAAGTTATATTCTAAAAAATATTATATATAAATATATAAATTTTGTTATTCCGATTGTCTATATAGCGATTTATAAAAATACAATTATTTAAATTGAGTTAAAAAAAGCCATACTTGGAAAATAATTTCGAGAAATGGTTGATTTCTTAAAAAATCAGAATGTTCAAGGCTGGTTGATTTTGTCAATAGTACATTAGAACCAACCTTCCCAGAATAAAACATTTTTCGGTGATAACTGTTCTACTGTTTTCAATACCGTATGTGCACACGTTGGAACCCAAAGCTATTTCATATTCCTCCTAGGCTAGAATAAGCCTTTCAATACCGTATGTGCACACGTTGGAACCCAAAGATATTTTATATTCCTCCTAGGAGAATTGATTTTAATGAATTCTACGTGCAAAATAAATATATGATAGTAACAGACTTTATAATAGTAGAAATGTCTTTCATTTTCAATAGATACAAGTCTATCTATGTATATAAAAGCGAAAGTTCGTTTGTTTGTTTGTTTGTATGTGTTGAATAGATTCCTAAACTGCTCAGCCGATTCTCATGAAAATTTGTATCTAGGGGTTTTGGGTACGGAAAGAAATCGTGGGCTAAAAATTTTGCTTTTGATTTTCTTCAAATTTTGTATAGGTGTTCCGTTTCGAGTATGAAGTTAACTCTATATACCGAATTGAAATTTGTAAACCCATGCCGGCCCGACGATTGTCAAAAAAAAATTATGGAAGCCAATTACGTCCAATTTGCGCAGTACTGCTTTGGCCAAAGAGAAAGCCTCAAAAATTTTTTGTTTAGTTCCGTTAACCCATTGCAGCACAGCGTAATTTTTTAGATTTTGTCGTTACTTTACTTTAAATTAAAAACGGTTTGACCGGTTGATTCCAAATTTTGTATGCGTGAGCACCTTGAAAATGGAGTTGAGCCTGTTAGCAGGCTTGATGTTTGGTAACACATGTCGGTCCTACGATTGGTCAAAAAAAAATTTTGAAATTAAATTACTTCCAATTTTGGATAGTAGTTAGTGCTTCTTTGAATTACTAGAACAATCCTAGCAAAATCGTTTAAAAATAATTGCTTTAATACATTTTAAAATTAAAATTTGCACCATGTGTATTTTTCATCCTAACTTTTTTCAGTAACATACTAGCCATTGAGTTTAGAATAGGCTTTTTAAATCTGATATGAGACATTTAAGGCTACATCCTCCAATTGATTCATGTTTCAGATTTGTTGTAACATTATATTGATTGAACCATATTGAGATGAATCTTATAGATAATATTCAAATAATAAATACGTAATTCAGGCCTGTAGAGAAGTATAATATTTTCATTTAGATACTATAGTATAAAAGTAGGCAAACCTAGTACAATTTAAAAAATTTAAATTTAAAAATTTCAAATAAAAGGTTTTTTCAAAACCAAAGGATTAAATTTCCTTTTGGCATCTTAAAGTAACCTTCTACTGAATGTACGGATACGCAAGACCAAAAATCAATGAAAAAATAAATATCTGACGATTTAAATTAATTACAAATTTCTTTTCACATCATTTTATATATTTAAAACAAAAAAAAGTACTTATCAAATATAATATAATATTATATATTACAACCTTGTACTTAAAATTTTTTCTGCTTTTATTTTTTTTTTAATTTAACCTTAAAATGAAAAGTAAGACTTTTTAACCTTAAACTATTTTTTCCATTTTATTTAGGTTTCAATAATTTTTATTTTTTTTTATTTTTTTTGAAGAGGAAAAAAATAAGGAAACTATAGAGAAACGTTTTTCATCATTAATTCATTAAAATATAAATTTATATGTACATATACTTTAAGTACAATATACAGTCTATTATGCATATATATATTATTTTATATGTATGTAACTTTGTAAATACTTGATGAAACTATAAAAAAAAAAAAAAAACAAAAATAAATTTAAAAATTCATAGAAAAAAAATTGCAATGAAAAAAGTGAAAATTTTTTTTTTTTTCTTTTTATTCTGATTTTTTATTTTTACTTTCGTCCTAGTTTTCGATATATTTCACTTGTATGGATTGTTGTACACATGTATGATGTACATAGACTTTATAATGTATATATGTAATATTATTTTCATATACATTTTATAAATCATAAAAAAAAAAAAGAAAAAAAATAAGAAAAAAAAAAATGGAATTTGTGAGTAGTTCTTACCACTGAGACAAATTTAATGATATGTATATGAATTGTATATATTATACACCTTTTTATATGAACTTAAATTTACATATATAATATTAACATAAGTATATATATATATAATATATTTTTCCATTAGCGTTCAGTATATATTTTTTTGTATTTTTATTTTTCATTTTTTATTACAATTTTAAATATATATATATATGTATATATATGTACCTATATAATATATATGTATTTGTAAGTATGTTAACAAACTTTTATTTATTTGCATATAAAATGTGAAAAACCTCTTCTCTTCATTAAACATACAAAATAATTTTTATACCCGTATGACTATATATAATCAAAGGGTATAATAAATTTGCCATTACGTTTGTGACGCAGAGAAGAAGGGGGGTAGATATAGACTCAAGTGTATGGATCGGATAAGAATCGAAAAACAAATCTAAAAAAATTTAGTTATGTATGTCCGTCCGTCCGTCATCGCTATAACTCAAAAAATAAAGGAGCTAGGATTATGAAATTTTCACAAATTCGTTTTTATGCAAAAACCGGAATCGATATTTAAATCCAGCCATTTTGGTCCACGGGTTCGGGTACCTGCCATAAAACTTCTAGTTTTATGTGAGCTTTACTCTATACCTATGGAAGCTGCGTGTCTGAAATTTTGCCAAAAATAATTTAGTATAATGGCCAAACTTACTTTAAAATTTGGTTGGTCTACTGCGGAGGGTTCGAGTAGCTGCCATACAACTCCTTCTTTTATATCATGCGGGTATCCCAGAGTTTACACAGACTACTCTACTACACTCTTCCTCGTTTTTTTTTTTTTTATTTTCTTTTTTTAAATTTAGATGAAAATTTATATATTATTTTTTCTTTTATATGTATACAAGTGTATATATCCAAGTTACATAAGTTATATGTATGTAAATGTATAGATATATATATAATCTGAGTGAGTTTTTAAACTTGTTCTGCATAATAAAACAATAAAATGTAGATTTTAATTCTTTTTAACAAGGTTTTTTGTTTTATTTCTTGTTTTTTTTTTGGTTTACTATTTTTTTTTTAAATCAAAATGATGTGATCGTATCTCTTTATGATTTTCTAATTAACCGTCTGACCGAAAGGACCGTCCGTCTGACCAAATACTTATTCAATAACAAACAAAAATGAGTGTCATATATTTTGTTAAAAATTAGTATAATTAAATTGAGATTAAAAAATGTTTTAACTGAAAAAAATTAAAATTTGGTGGTAATGAATTATGAAATTCATTGAAATAAAGTGGGGATTGCGTTCTGGTAAAATGTTATTTTTTAGATGATTTACTTAGTGAACCAATTGTATAAGTCACTCAATTAAAATGTCACAATTCATTTGTCATCAGAAGGGTTAAATTAAACTTTTGTCAAACGTGTTCAATTTAAATTATTTTTTAATTAGCTTTTTGGGAGTATTATAATAATATCGAGTCATCTTATAGAACAATTGAACTTTTCAGTCGCCTTGTAGTATTACATTACCTAGACAAACTCTTGAATAAATTTTGAATGATTCTTATAATTTTTATAATTTTCCGAAAATCTTCTGTGAGTTATAAGAATTAATCAAAATTGTTATATATTTTCTAATAAGTTTCTAGGAGTAATACATCTTCAAAAATACTGGAGTTTTCATTTGGCTTGTAGTATTACATTACCTAGACAAACTCTTGAATAAACTTTGAATGATTCTTATAATTTTTATAATTTTCCGAAAATCTTCTGTGAGTTATAAGAATCAATCAAAATTTTTGTATATTTTCTAATAAAATTCTTAAGACTTTTTCATCTTTCAATAGTATTAGGATTTTCAGTAGGATTGTAGTTATTACATTACCTAGACAAACTCCTGAATAAAAACTGATTCTTTTAACCTAGAAAATTTCACGAAAACCTTCTGTGAGTTATAAAAATCAATCAAAAATTTTATTATTAAATTAGTTATTTTTAATTAAAATTATTTGTAATTTTAAAAAATCCTATTATATTCAGAATAGATTTAATCAGTTTAAAAATCTGAAAGTTTCCATGTGTATGGAGACTTTACTCATTTCTAAATAGATTTCTCCGTCTTTTAGGGAAAAATTTTAATTTAATCGAAGCGACTTAAACTGAATTAAAAATCTAGCATCAAATTTTAATTATTATTTAACTAAATTTTATTTTCATTTCCCTCTTTCTGAGAATAATTTTGAAAAAAACGCGTTGCCTCAGATGATGCATCAAAATGATTGAAGTTTCATAATTACAAAAAAAAAAAACACTTTTTTAAAATATGACAAAAAAAAATTAATTAAGATATTTAAAAATTTATTTAAATTAAATTTTTATTTTTTTAATAGAAAATATTAATAACAATAAAATAATTTCCTAAGAAAATTAAAAATAAGGAAAATTTGAAAAAAGAAAAACGCCTTGACCTAAATTGAAGAAATATTTAATAATACAAAATTTTGTAATTTTTCAAAAAAAAGGAAATTGAAGGACTTGTTTATAGTGTAATTTTTTATTATATATTTATTATAAAATATTAAAACTATTTTTTTTTTTTTAAAAGAATGCACTACTTTTAAAATATTGTTTAAAAAAATAAAACTGATGAATTTTTTAATTAAAATAATTATTTTTTTAGTATATAATATTTCAATAAAATGATGTAGATCTTGTACTTGTAAGTCTTCCAATTTCTAGTTATAAAAATTAGGAAATAAAAAATTTGATACCATTATTACCACGTTAATAACAATTTCTTCCTGTGTTTATTTTTCAAATACTGATTAAACTTTTATATATATTACTGTTGTGTTGTTATTATCTTTAGTAACTTTATTGTAATATTCTCGTATATATATATGTATGATATATGTATATATACAAATTATTCAAACTTTCATTAAAATAAACTTTATTTTTGTAGTCCTAAAATTGTTCACCTATTCCCATAACATGTATTTTTTTTATATTCACATTTTTCTCATATGTTAGTTTGTGTACAAGAACAGATCCTGCCGTCCTATAAAATGTTATTTTACTGTTAAATAAATACATAGTTATATATATATATCTCTGTTTAATTACTGTTACTTTATTATTGGAAAAAAAAAAATGAAATAATAATTCAAGGATACATTAATATTATACACTAAAGTCATTATATAGTTAGTTATCCCCTTTATTGTTTTACGAGGACGAATTTTGTTTTTAACTTTACACTTTTCTCTCCTCTTTTTTTATAAATTTTTTTTTATTATTATTATTATTAAATCCCCAGTAAAATTAACTGTGACGTAATTATAAAGACATATATATATATTTACCTTTAATTAAATATATATGTATCTTTATTTTGCAATGCATTATAATTAAAAAACTCATACCATCATACAAAAAAAAAAAAATTAAAAAAGGTAAAAACGCAAAAAAAAACAGTGAATATATAAACGATTTCACCTAATTTAATTTTATTTTAAACGAGGGGCTTCTTTTATTTATATATATATATATATATAAATATTCAATGGTATCCCTAATAAAATTTACCAACTATATTCATTAAATTTAACAAAAAATCAAATGCGTCTCAATTTTGTGTAAAAAAAAAAAAAAACAAGAACAACACCAAAAAAAAAATGAAACAGGAGATAAATAAAATAAACTGATCAGTGCCAGTATAGAACCAACTCTAACCAACCATCATTTTACACTATTATTCTTATCATAATCAATATCATCATCATCATTGCTATGAACATCAGTATCATCATAATCAACATCAATATCATCAGAATCAACATCAGTATCATCAGAATCATCATCATCATCATCATCATTATTATTATCATGATATCGTCATCAGTAAATGAACCATTCACAATAACTAATACCATTTTATACCACGATATCATTTTATAATATTATTGATGTTTATTATATATGTAGTGGGGAAGAGGCGTGGTGTTTTTGGATAGAATTTTAACATAGGATGTTTTTAGTGTCAAAAAAAAAATGGAAAAAAATCAAAGAGAAAAAAAAATATATAATATATACATATGTATATATATATATATAAAATGGGAAAGGAAAAATAAAAAAAAAAAAAAACAAAAGATAACTGTTAAAGTCAAGTACTGGTATTAAATTTTTTTTTTTTTTGATATTATTATATTTTATTCAAACCATAAATATATATATCTCTTATGTATCCTATATATCCTATTTTGTTTTTAAATAATATTTTATATACATATATATATACATATATATATATATATACATATTTTATATTTAATATAATTTCATTACGCATATCACGTTCCAACAAAAGTGAGTCCCTCTGAAGGATATTGAGGCTGTTAAATTTATTAATATTCATTACTCTGTAGTATCCTTGATGGTTGATGAAATGAAATATTTAAAATAAAAAAAAAACAACAACAACAACAACAACAACAACAAAATGTATAGTGAAAAAAAAAAGTGAAACAAAAATAAAAAAGAAACAAAAAAAAAATAACAACAACAATGTAAAGTCATAGAAGAGTGAGAAAATAAAAATCTTTTACATTTTGTTTCATTTTGTAGTTTAAAGATACACACAACACAGCGGAAAAGATACAAAAAATTACAAAAACTAAGGAATCAAGTTTCAAAGATAAAATAAATAAATTTTGTATTTAAATTATATATATATATACAATATAATATATCTATATATACAATACATATCTATATATAAACAATAAAAAAAATTCTAATCTGTTAAAATGAAAATGTACGATTTTAAAATAAAAAGTTAAAGGACAGAAGGGTTTTTCTCCCCTCTATTTGTTGTTATTGTTGTTCTTGTTGTTGTTGTTTTTTTAAATGATGTGAAAATGCGAAAAATATGTAAATTGAATTAAAATGATGACTTCATAGAAACACAAAATCAACATACTAACTAATATTATAAATTATTACATATATATATATAAATATTTATATTTTAAACGTAATATTATAATATATACACATATAAACAAATATATATATATATATATCAAATTATTGTGTTAATATACACCAATAGGGCGTAATTCTTTCATGACAATATGATTCTTTAGAGAATAATTGACATTTTCATGGCTATTCAAAAAAAATATTTTTGTGTTTTAAATGAAAAAAAAAAAAAAAAAAAAAATAAAAAAACAAATAAACTACAAAAAAAAAAATATGTAAAAATTTACATTTAAACAAATTTACAGATAATAGCTCCCATGTATAAATTTTAAAATGTACATTAAATTTTAAAATGAAAATAATAAAAAAAAAAATTTTTTTTGAGTTTTATCTCCGAAAAATGATCTCAATTGAAGTTGGGGAACATTTGGGCTGGGAATTTGGCTAAAAACAAAGTATTTTAAAGTAAACATTTAAAGAAAAAGATAATGCAGATTACAATGGCCATCAGAAGAATATACTAAAACGCGTTGCCAAATTATCATAGGACATACTTATATAATTCAGAATATAATTAAACATTAGTTGCCGAAGCCACTGCTCTAGAATCACAATTAGGGAATTATTATTTATAATATAATTAAACATCAGTTGCCGAAGCCACTGCTCTAGAATCAGACATAAAGAATTAAACAATTAAACGAATGAGCTAGATATAAACTAGCTTATTTATTACGAAAAATTTAAATACAAATAAAAAATTGTAAATAGCCAATCTATTAAACTATAAAATGAGCTTTCAACAAATGCTCATTGGATTAAGAACATTGAATAGTTCAACTAGTCTAAAATAAATTGAATTATTTAACCATATTGACATTCACATACATACACTTTGAAAAAACTTCATGATCAAGAATTATAAATTAAAACGACTGGGTGGTACAGTTGCTAAGTGCCGATTTTTCATATGAGAGGCCCGGCCCGGATTCGAACCCCAATGAAAGTGAAAAAACTTTTCTGGTTTTCGACTCGAATCAGCTACCATTCGCTATAGGGTTAAAATAAAGGGCTTAATCAATAAGTAATAATTATATATCTTTAATAAAAAATGCATTAATATAACAATATAAACAAATGCAAAATATAAACAAATAATTTAATTGAATAATATAACTCACAGATATACTATACCATATCTAAGACGTTTCTTCATGTTATAAGGTCTATTACTATCTCATGTTTAAATTGTATGTGAAATTCATTAAAATCTTTTCCATCAAAAGCAACAGTTCAATATGAACCGATGGTTTGCATAAGGCAATACTAACGAAATTCTAAAAATCTACTCCTGATTACCATGGGTATTATATTTACTTTTTTGAACAGACTTACATTTTATACCTCCGTTTTCTCTAAGGCTTTTCTATACATTCTGTAGTAATTAAAATTTTTGCAATTTCTAACCACAAACGCATATATATATATAATATATGTATATATATAAAATAATATATGTCATGTGTTAAAAATATTTTAAGTTCAGATCTTTTTAAATATAATTCTACATCTCAAAAATTTAAATTTGTCGAAATTTTTCTAGATAAAAGTATTTTGAATTACTCAAAATAAATAATTATTTTAAAAAATTAAATCTAGCGTTGGTTTTTCTTGAAACCACAATGTCTTCGCAATTTTCATTAATTTAAAATTTATTTCAAAAATAAATCGCTTCATAATATCTTTTGAGTAAATTCCAAATAAAACACTTTATGTTATTAAACTCCTACACACAACTTCATTTACTAAAAAAATTAAAAACAGTTGTTCCAATTGTACCATTTTAATTTGAAAAGTCATCTTCATTTTTCGAATGTTTAACCTTTTTAATTTTAATATATATATATATATATATGTCTACATAACATTTAATTGTACAGAAAAATGTACTTAAATTCTTGCTTTTAGACATACTTTATATGTATATATATATATAGTATTTAATAAAGATATTAAAATAATTTTCATACTGTTGACACTTAATATGTTTTTTGGAGAATTTAAGAATTTTTCCAAAATGAAAAAAAAAAACATTTTGGCAATAAAGAGGCAAATAGAACTTTATAATAAAAAAGAAACTGAAATAAACAAAGGGTAGACCACTAAAATACAAAAAAAAAAAGAAAAACAAAAAAATAGAATAATCAAAACTTAAAAGCAAAGAAAAACTGAAAAGAAGAATCTTTTAAATTTGAATAAATTAGAATAAAAAGAATATTAAACAAGTGATGAATAAAAACAAGGATTTTTAAAAAAGCACATTTTCAAAATTATACAATGTTTCATACTGAGTTTAATTTTGATAATATATACACTGATGACCAAGTTACTGATTTATAAAAATGGGAAATTTTTAAGCATTAACAGCGCTTTAATGGGGAAGGTTCCAAAGTTTTTAATAAGTAAACTTATGGTGATTCTCAAAAATGTAATCCCACCTCCAATCGCTCGAAAGTTTTATATTTAGAAATTCGTAGTCACAATACGTCTAAAATTTGGAGGGTTTCCTTTCAATGAAATAAAAACCTTAAACATATGTTTTTTAAGCAAAATAAGGTTAAAGCTTTGTATATTTTATGTTACTAAAAAAAATTTGGACGGCTATTCAAGTTCCAGATGTTTAAAAATATCAAAACTTTCAATCTCTTACAGCTCCTAAACAGAGGGAGCAATAAAAAACTTTTCTCAAACGACTTCTTATAATTTTTGTGGATCTACTAAAATTTCAAATTTCTAACTGGAGCCGTTTAGAAGATATGGGAGGCCAAAAATTTAATTTTAAATAACGGTAAAGTTTAGTACCGTATGGTAATCCTATACATTTGCGTTTCAAAGATTTATAAAACCTGTAAAAGCAGCTATTTTTTATTGTTTTCAGATTGAAAATATACCTAACAGAACTCACGTTATAACAGTTTAAATATAGCGCTTTTTTGACTTTGAGAGGCTGTAGCTCCATAACACTTGGGACTACAGAAAAAAGTTCTTCGATGAAATTTGGTTTTTTACAAAACCTGTACGTATTTAAAAAATCTTCTCTCTATTTCAAACGGTGTTAAAGTTTCTGTAAACATATGGACAGACGGACGGAGTGAGACTATAAAGACACATTTTTACAAAATCTTTTGAAAATATGCTAAAAATAACTTGCGGTTTAACATTTTTTTTTATTTACTATATATTTTTGCTGTACAAGTTAAAAGTACAAGTAAAATGTACAAAATTTGTACTTAAATGGAATTCATTAAGAATATAACCCACAACATGACTAATATTTTTAAAAAGTCTGTGTATATATACATATATATATATATTAATTTTATAAAAAATAGGAATTCGAGTTAAATTTTATTTTTACATTATATTTTCCTGAACAAGAGACAGAAAAATTATCTGTGGTCAAAAATATTATTTTCAAAAATAAACTGGAGCTACTATCAATTATTTTAAAAAACATTTTTTTCAAAAATTTATGCACTTAAAATGAACTATTTAACATAATATAATATTAATTATTGTGACATTATATACAAAATTAAATTTCATATAATGTACATTAAATGGAAATTTTAATTATTATTAAATTATTTTGAAAGTTTAAAGTTTAAATTAATTAAATTACATACAAAAAACTGGAGAAATATTTGTAGAGTATGTAATTGGATATGTTGCATATATTTAAACCTTGAAATAGTAAAATATGTAAGGTATTTTGTAGAACCAAAGAGAGCAAAAAATTTGGATTTTGTGAACAACATTTTATTACATTTTGGGGCTTAATTGATCAAATAACAAATTGGACATTTCTGGTACATATAGTGTAATTCAAATTAAACCAATTAAGTGACAAAACAATGGCCTTATTTTTACAAAATTGTACTACCTAACTAATACAATTATAATTGTGGAAGGAATATGATTCCAATTTGTTTCCTAAAACTTGAATCATGTAGCTTCATAAAAAATTAAAGGTTAGCTTAGAAAAAGTTTACATTATTCATCCAAAGATCCGCCTAATTTACCTGTCCACTAAGATCCTAATTCCTCAACTTTTCAAAAGCCGTTTTCAAATATCTATACCTAAAAGGTTTGTTAATTCTTGTATATATCTAAAATTCAATTGTATATATCTAAATGTGTAGCAGAGATCCCACCTTAAATTTTAATTTTAAAGGGATGACATTTTAGTATAATGAAGTCACACACTATCCAAGGAAATTGCCCAATAGCAATTTGGAAACTAGAAATATTGAAAACTCTATAAATACATAATCAAAACAGGTACAGTTTTTCATATCTTGTAGGTGATATGACACTTGCCCTATAGAACTAAAGTCAATTATGCCTCCTCTTAAATAATTCCAACGTAAGACCAGAGGAGAATCAAGTGCTCATTTCTACACTGTGGCTATTCTAAGATGTTTTAAAACTGGTTATTGAAACTCATTTATTGGGAGGACTGCTTTGATGTGGAACATGCTTCCATTTAATGTGTTCCCCTCAATTAATAATATTCCATACTACAATTTACAAAAATTCAAAACGAATCATTTCAAATTCATTTTCAATCAACCTTCAAATTCCCCTTTAATATCCTATTTTCCGTTCCGTTCCAACTCAACCTACATGATATGTATAAAGGAATCCCTTCCTAGCTTTTAGTTAGGGTGTAAAACAAAAAAAAAAAAGGATGCTAGCAATTAAAACACTGTAAAAGAAATCAAGTGCAGTTATTCTATTTTCCACCACTGTACAAGGTAATTCCACAACTGCAATTAATAATTTTCATGCTAGCTGTAACTGGTTTGATCAGCATGAGGCATTTTTAAGCTAATGATATCGTTTAGATTTTATATGTTTAGACATTGAAATTGGAGTTGAATTGGGTTATATATTTTGGTGGAATTATTGTTATTTAATTTTGACAGAGTAAAGGTGAAAATGTGAAAAAGTTATCAAAACATTATGTGAATCCCTAAGGGACTTATGACCTTTGGAGTTCTGACCCTGCACCTGCTTTGTCTATCAACGGGAGTCTTTTCATTTAACAAAAATGCAGATTCTTTATAACTAACAAACATACAAAAAACATGCAGATGCCATTAATCTAAAAGTTGAAAATGTAAAAAAAACGAGGAAGATTATAGTTGCCCTTGTCAACTTTTAGATACCCGTGCATACCCACTATGGTGTATAAAATAAACCGTAATTTACTTCCCTTATACATTTAACTCATTACCCTATAATTTTGACGTAAAAAAAAAAAAAAAATTAACAAAAAAAAAAAAAAAATCACAAAACAAAAAACAAAATTTTCATTCATTGTCCCATAACTTTAGCTTAAAAAAAAAAAAAAAAAAAATTAACAAAAAAAAAAAAATCACAAAACAAAAACAAAATTTTCATTCATTGTCCCATAACTTTAGCTTAAAAAAAAAAAAAAAAAAAAATAAAAAAAAAATAAAACAAAAAAAAAAAAATTGGCCCACCCTAAAAGTCCGAAGGTCCGAGTGAAGTCCAACTTTGCCAAGTAACCTGCCCTATTAATTTATCTGCCCAATTTTAATTGTAACCTTGTAGCTTCATTAGATTCAAAGTTATTGAATTGAAAACTTTGTATGGCAGCCCCCCGAAAATGGGGCCCTAACATTTTGAAATTTCATATAAGTGCTCGATTCATTATATAACTATCCGTGTGTAATTTTCAGCCTCGTAGTATAATTAGTTTTGAAGAAATTCATATTGGTGCAAAGAAGTTGTATGGCAGCCCCCCGAAAATGGGGCCCTAACATTTTGAAACTTCATATAAGTGCTCGATTCATTATAAAACTAACCGTGTGTAATTTTCATCCCCGTAGTATAAATAGTTTTGAAGAAATTCATATTGGTGCAAAAAAGTTGTATGGCAGCTCCCCGAAGCCTTGGTCCGATTTTAACCAAAAACAATAGGTAACCTAGAAATTGTCTAAAAATGACTTTGTGTGAAATTCAAGACTCTAGCCCTTTTAGTTTTTGAGTTATCGTGCTGACACACGGACGGACGGACGGACGGACAGACACATATAGCTAGATCGACTAATTTTTCGATTCTGAGCCGATACGTACCCTTGACACTATATCTAGCTCGTCTAGATCGATGCGTTACAAACGGAGGAGTAATTTTAATATACCCGATGTTCATATATGTATGCACGGGTATAATCATCTAATAAAATTTTAAAATAATTCATTTATCCCGAAATTGGATACAATCTGTATATGACACAGCTGGCCTTCAATTTGTTCTTTGAATTTAATTTGTATTGTGCTAAATATTAAAGATCTTTCCCAAGTCCAAGGGTATAATAAATTTGCCATTACGTTTGTGACGCAGAGAAGGAGAGGGGGTAGATATAGTGTATGGATCGGATCAGAATCGAAAAATAAATCGATTTAGCTATGTATGTTCGTCCGTCCGTCCGTCATCACGATAACTCAAAAAGTAAAGGAGCTAGGATTATGAAATTTTCACAAATTCGTTTTTATGCAAAAACCGGAATCGCTATTTAAACCCAGCCATTTTGGTCCACGGGTTCGAGTACCTACCATACAACTTCTAATTTTATATGAGCATTACTCTTCACCTATGGAAGCTGCGTGTGAAATTTTGCTAAAAATAGTTAAGTATAATGGCCAAAGTTACTGCAAAATTTGGTTGCTCTACTGCAGAGGGTTCGAGTAGCTGCCATACAACTCCTTATTTTATATGAGCATTACTCTATACCTATTGAAGCTGTATGTTTGAAATTTTGCCAAAAGTAATTAACTAGATGATATAATGTATATGTTACGGTCATACGGGTATCCCAGAGTTGACACAGTCTACTCTACTACACTCTTCCTCGTTTTTTTTAAATTTTATATAAATGTAATTAGTTAGATTTCATTTTAATATTAATCAATTAAAAGTTTTTAATTATTAAAACCTTAATATTAAATTATTTTCTTGTATTTTAATTTTCAAAAAATAAAAAAGTTTCCCCTCCCACTTTATTAAAAAAAAATATTTTACAAAAGTTTTTTTTATTATTACTTGAAATTTATAATATTTTCTCATTTCTTTTATATCTGCTACTTCTTTGTATTTTATAATATGTATATATATATATATATATATATATATATATATATATACATGTATATAAATAGTATATAATTTCATAAATATTTTTGAAACATTATTGTATATATTTATTTTATGCAATATAAAAAAAAAAAAAACATTTTTCCGCGAAGTTTTCATGGATATATTACACAATTTTTCCCCGAAAATTAAAAATTTTCTTTTATTTTGAATTTAGACTTTTAAAAAAAAATAATTATTTTATGTTAAATGTTTTTCATTTTCTGTTATTGTTATTTAAAATTTTGAAGACCTTCATAATATCAACCTAAAAATGAAGTGTTATAATAAAATTTAAATATTTTTTTTTTTTTTGTAATAGAAATGGCCTTTTTAATAAGTCAACTTGTTAAAAAGAAAACTTAAAGTTTGAAAATCTTTATGGAAATATTATTTAAATGGAAAATGAAAAGTCGTTAATAGTAGAATGAGAAAGAAATTATATAGTAATAATATTTTTTTTTTCAAACATTACCGTTAGAGTTTTTCCCATTTTTTTTTTTTTTTTTTTGTTCTATTAATGTTGAAAACTTTTTCAAATTTAATTATGAAATTTTTCCATTTTCTTATGTGACACTTTTAAATGGTCGTTTTTATATAAATAAAACGATACGTCCTTTTTATTTGGAGTTTTTTGATTTTGTGATTTTTTTAAAAAAAATAAGAAAACAGTTTTTATTCAATAAATATAATTGATTCTGGACTTTATAATTATAAGAAATAATGAATTTTAGAAAGGGGTTTTGAAGTTGGGTTTGGAAAAACCATGGACTTATAAAAATAAATAAAAATTTTATATTAGACCGTAAAATTTTGAAGTAATGTGCATAAAAAATATAAACATGGATCAAGAAATTAATAGGATATTTTGCTTTGTTTTAATGAAAGATAGCATTGCCTTAACCCTTATTCTAGGCCATGCGACTGGTTATTTAAATTGCAATACTTTCTATTAAGTTACACTTATAATATGTACGGGAATCGAACTCCCTTTCTCTCAGTTGATATTTCAAATCTACTATTAAGAATCAAGTCTTCAGTTGATTAGCTTACACACTCCTAAACAGAGGCTCGTACATGAAATACATTGTAGTGCTGAAAATATTCGAAAAGTAATCTGATATTCACAATTGTTAATAGAATGCTCTATATAATAAACAATAAAAAGTTAAGTTTTGCAAAAGTCAATCTAATTACAAACTCTGGTAAAACTATTTGACAATATTTGAAAGTTTGAAACGAACTAGAAACTGAGGAATTTTGACAAGTATTATACGAGAGATCTTAGTTAAGTTGGGAAATTCAAAATTTGCTTCAATTTTCTAGTATTAAAAATTCTTAAATAGGATAACTGAAACTAGTCCTTGTCCAAGTTCTACTTCTTTCCGGAAATGCTGTTCTAATTCTCTTCGGCATTTATTTATGGTACCTAAAGTTATGTACCTAGTAGTTATTCTCTATTTTCCTCTAATAGATTAATGCTAAGTTTGACAATTCTGTTGGATTATTAAATTTGATTTTGATTAAGATTTACTCACTTTAAACAATTAACACTTGTCAAAATCAAAATATGTAATTATGTTAAAAACAAATTTCATCAAATTTATTAAAGTTAAGGAAGAAATGAGACATTAATAACAATCACAGTTTGAAAATTTATTTGTAAAAGAATATTCTATTATATTAAATGTATATATATAATATTTATTATTCGTTATTAAAATTATTATATTAAAAAAAATATATATATTTGAACTCAAGAAAATAAGATGGATTTTATCAAATATGTCAAGGACATATTTCTACACATATGCTCAACATGATATCATTATTGAAATATAAATAAATTCTTTCAATGATTCTAAGAAAATCAAATTAAAATTTGACAATGTAGAAGGGTTGACAATAACAAACTCGACATTTTGACAAGAAAAGTTAAAAATAAAGAATGTAGGTTTAAAACCACCAGCAATTAAATAAACAAATTTTTATGAGTTCTAAATAATAATAACATAATAATTTGATTTATTTAAAATTAAAAAATAATTATAAATTGTGAATACTTTAATTTTCTAACTTAGTTGACTAAATTTATTTTGAAATGAATCAGTGGCTTCATTGAATGCTCCATCTCTATTGATTGCTCCATCTCTATTGGTTGTTCCATCTCCATTGAATATTTTATGTTCGTTGTTGCTCCATTGATTGTTTCTGTTGATTGCTCCATCTGTCTAAAGAAAACAAAATGTTTTAAAAACTGGGGAAAAACCTTTGCTTTCATTAAGCTCTGTCTAATGTTGCAGTAATTGGTATTTAAGTATATAAATGATCATCAAATAAATTAATTAAGAAATTAAACTCTGAAGTTTAAACTAAATAAAAACAAAGATTTAATACAAAATTGAACTTTTGAGTGAAATGTGTATGAAATAAGTAAAAAACTACTCGTTTTTCCTTTTAATTTGACTAAAATTATTCCATTTTTACAAATACCAGTATTTCGTCTAAGACATGCAGTCTTCTTCGGTGTTAGTACTCGATTCGTACGAATACATGATTTTTGTGAAATTAAAAGCAAAACTACTAGTTTTTTATTTATTTAAAAAAAAAATTTTTCGCGAACGTTTAAAATCACACAATAAAATAAAAATTAATACCTCCCAGAAGAAAGGAACTTATAAAATATGTGCATTATTAGAATTGAACTTTTTAAGAAAGCCGACACAAGCTTAAATATTTTCATCTCCATCCGGACATATAGTATCACATCAAATGCTGAATTATTAAGACATGATTCTAAAATAGCCTTGATTTAAAAGAATAGACATGATTCAAAAGAAACTTGAGAAAATTTCATTAATGGTCTCTCTTATTTGAAGGCCATTAATGTTGAAAATATAATATAATATTTATATTAATTTTTATAATTTAAAAGTATTATAATTTCCCTTTTTAAAAATAATGTCTTAATTTATATTCAAAATAACAGGTGTTTTATACACACTTAAAATAAAAAATGTTTCCATTTAAACCCGAAAAATTAAATCATTCGCCTTAATGTATGCAATTTAATTTTTTAATATCTTTCTTATTAATACAACATTCGCCTTAATATATGCAATTTATTTTCGCAAAAGAATTAATTTAATACTTTTTTTTTGTTTAAACTATTTGAATAAAACTTAACTTCTTTAATTTTCCAAAAACAACAAAAAAAAAACTATAATAAAAGAACAAAAAATAAGTTTGCATTTCTTTTATTAAATGTAATAAAAACAGTTAGTTTTTGTGCTTTTTATGATCCTAGATAATTTTCGTTCCATTAAGTAAACAAAAAAATATAAAAAAAATGAAAAAATATTGAAAAATGTTCTTTTTCAAGAGTCATTGATCCGCACTGAAATTTATTTTTGTTTGTTTTTTTTTTTTCATTTTTTTTTTAAATTTATACGTAAATATTTTTTAAAAGAAATTTTTAAATAGCTAGAAATATTTTAAATGATGAATTTAAATGGAAATAGAATTTTTTTTTAAAATAATTAAAGAAAAACTTTTTATATTTTTTAACTTTTAAGGGGTGCTTAAATTCGTTTTTTTTTTCCCCAGTTTTTCTTAAAATCAAGACAAAGAGACTTTAAAAGAAGTTTGTGTTTTTTTCTTTTAAATTTTAATGATTTTCTCAGAAAAGAAATTAATTTTGAACTGTGTTAGTTTTTTTTTTATTATTGCGTTTTTTTAAATATTGTCTATAGTTGTTTCAAATTCTTTTATATTTAATGTTCTCTTGGCATTTTCTTGTACAAGGAAGAAACCTTTTAAAATTAAATTATTTTATATAGTTTGAATTTAAACTTTTTGATTTGTGAAATAAAAAGAGAATTTTTGTTTTTATTATTGAAATGTTTGAATTTTAATTCAAGTTTTGAAATTGAAAAAAGGGGTGTCATGTTATGCAATGATGGTTTTATTTTTAATTAAGTTTTATAAGATTTCTGTGTTCTGGAATTTAATTTTTGATGCAATATTTATGATTTAGATAAATTTAAGAATTAAATGACTCTATAAATTAGAAATTTACCCAAAAGTATATTTAACCTGAATAATTTGAAAATAGATTTTAATGAGATAATATAAAAGTATGGGAATTACTGCATAGGAATTTAAATGAACAAACGCTAGTATCTTCTAGCTTTGTATGAGCATTATTTACAAACTTTAAAAAGGGGTGCCATTAACAATAGAGTTTTGGCTCATTTATTTTAGAATAAGAAATTAACTTGAGTGCTTTCAAAATATAATATTATATTGTTAGTACTTGTATAACTTGATAAACTACGTATTTTAACTTTATTATACTTAACCTTTAAATAAGATGAATAAATTACGAGAAAATTATTGATTTGCTGTGAAAATGATTAATTCAAACAATGTTCAAGAGAAACACAAACCAAACAAAAAATTGTGGCAGATGCCATTAATGTAAAAGCTGAAAAATTTAAAAAAATTATTTTATCAAATTTTGAAATAAATCATTTATCCCGAAAATGGATACATTCTGTTGATGAGACATCTGGTCTTGGAGTTTTTCTTGGAATTTAATTTGTATTTTATGAAATATTAAAGCGATTTTTCCTTTTTTTTTAAATTTTATTCAAATATAATATTAAAATTTTATTTTAATATTAATCAATTAAAAGTTTTTAATTATTAAAAACGTAAAGTTAAATTAATTTAAAATTTTATATTTTCTATTTTTCTATTATTTTTCTATTACAGTTTATATTAAATATACTTGTACTTCATAAACCACGTATTTCAACTTAATGTTCTGTTCTGAATAGCCTTTTGTAAAATCCTTGTGAAATGAACACCGCACCTTTCTAATCTTTTCATATATAATTGAGTCGCTCACATCAAACTGAAGAACAAAGAATTAAATAAGAAATAAAACTTCTAAAAACACATTTTCTTTAAAATTAAAATTTTTTTTTATATATTTCTAAATTCCAAACTTTTAAAACTGTTTATTAGTTTTTCCATATAAATACAAGAAAATATAAAATATTATAATTTATATTTTTCTTAACAAATATTATTCATACAATTAATTTCCTTAAAGTTGTTTTTTCATTTATAATATATTTTTCTTGTATACTTCTTTGTAATAAAAGAAAATATAAACTTTTCAATTTTTAATTTTAATTTATTAAGAAATGAAATTCATCTCAAGAATTATATTTTTATTTTTAAAACTTTTCAGTCTTTTAATATTTGTTTTTTTTAAACATTTGAAAATTAATTTTATATTTCTAAATAAATTTGAAAATTGAAATTACAAAACAACAAAGAGTTTCGTTTGATTTGCGCTTTTTTTTTTTTTTAACTAAACTTTTATTTTGTTATTTGCTTACATTCTTATTATAACTTAACCTACAAAAATAGTTAACAAAAAAGGTTTTTCTTATTTTAAAAATTAACATGTAAAAAATAAAGTGTTTTTTTTATGTTAAATATTTTTTCTTAATAATTATTATGAACACTTACTAATATTTTAATCATACTTTTAAGTATGTATTAATTTCAAAATTTTAATTAATTGCAAAAAATTTAAAAACGCAATTTTCACATTTTTTTTTTAATAAAACCCTAACCTAACTTACCCTATTCTTACAACTAATTAAAAAAACTTATAAACTAGCATGTATTACTTTAATATTAAAATAACACTAATCTCATAATTCTTTTATACCAATTTTTTTTTTATGACGTGCTTAACCACCTATAATTATTTCTTATTGATTTGTCTTTATCTGGTATGGATATGTCATATTTCATATTATCTGGATTGATGTTACCTGGATCATATTCAATTTTTTTACATGTAGCCCGTATACTATAATGAAATAGTATAGGGACATGATTTTGATTTTGTATATAACCATACTTGTCTAAGAAGTTGAAGTGCTCAGGAGCTATGAAGCCCGTGAGCAAGGTCTTCTTGATGTACTCCTCATTGTGGTAAAATATATGCGATATTAAACCGTTTTCTGGAGTATTTAATGCTCTATCATAGTGATTGCGAATTAATTTTATAATAAAATTATCAATTCTTATGATTTTTGATTCCTTGTTTATTACAAAAATTTATTGTAGTAAAAATGTTTGTACTCGGACTCCGGTTTTCTAAGTTTATTGATGCAGACTCTGATGCACTTTCTTTCGAACATGCGGATTTTTCCCATTAGGCTTGCACTTGCACCATACGAGTACACCATATACAAGCGTAGGCCTTATTAATGTTTGGTAGCATATTATTTGCGCTAAGATTCAATAATAAATGAAAATTTTAAATTGCAGTAGTATACTTTTAGGCGTTGACATTACATAAATGACGTTTCATAAATGAGAGAATAATTGTCAAATATTTGTAGTACAATAGTTTGATTTTGAATAAGAAACCTCTTAAATTGACAGTTAAAACATACTTACACGTGTGACATAACCATAGAACCGTAAATAATAACATATTATAATTTAAAAAATTCTTATATATTTAAAACTGGGTGTTTATAATTCAAAAATGATTAATTTTGTTTTTTTTTTAAATTGAGCTCAAGGTCGGAAATTTTATACCGTTATTACAACATATTCTTATATGCTTATATATATATTGTTTGAAAAGAATTAAAAATAAAAAAAATTAAATAAAAGCCAAAAAGTTGATTGTTAAACAAAAGGATTATTATAACAAACTCAAAGTTAATAAGCGTGTGTATGCAAATTTTCTTTAAAAATTTTTCATCTCTTCACACATTTTTGTTTTATTTTTTTTTTTGTTTTTTTATTCATCCTTCACATTTTTTCCATACTTATTCTTTGGTTTTTTATTGTTCTTGTTTTTTTTTATTCATTTTAAATGTGTCAAAATTTCACTCAAAGATGTTTTCATTTTTGTTTTTTGTTTTGTTTTTGTTGTTGTTTTTTTTTTTTTTGGTGGTGTTGGTTTCTAAAATATCATAAAGGCAAAAGTAGAAAACATCTTAATTATAAAAAACTAATGAATTTAAAATAGAATTAAAACCCTTTTACAACAGTGTTAGTTAAAAATTTTTGTATTTTAAATTTTGTTTGTATTTTCTTTTTTTGTTTTCCAAGTTTTGCGTTTCTTTGTTTGTGTGTGCAAAAACAAAAAAAAAAAACAAAAAGTGATGTTTTATTCATTCGTGTATGCTTTTTTCGCGAGAAAAAAAAAAACAACAAAAATAGGAAAAAAATAAAAACAAAAAATAAAACAGAGTGTAAAAATTAGAAAATGAAAAATTCTAGCTTCAAAAGTTATAATCTGATAACTTGTAAATATTTTCTATAATATTTAAATGTCATTAGTTGACATTTTACATTTGCGTAGTTGTTGTTGTTGTTTTTTGTTTTAAATTTTGTTGAAAGGAAACCAACGTTTTTTTTTTTTTTGGAAAGTTTTTATTATTCTTGTTTTACCGTTATTTTAAATAAAAGTATTTTTTAACTTTTTTATGTGTTTGTTGTTTTTGTTTTTTTTTTTTTGTCATTAAGTTAATAGTGAAGTTGTCAACAAGTGATGAGGTGAAAATGTAAAAAAAAAAAAAATTTGAAAGTTTTTTATTTTATTTTGGTAAATGGAAATTTTTGATTTTGTAGGTGGAAATATTTTAAAATTGTAATAGTATATATTTGTTTATTGTATGTGTATATATGTTTTATATATACCTATGTACCTATGGTATATATATATGTGTTTATCTATAAATATTATACAAATAATGTATCATTTACACAAAATAAATATGGTAAAATTGAAATGTTTTAAAAAATAAAATATTGTGATATCAGAGCATCTAATTGAAATGTATACGGGTAAAATATATTTTTAGTTTTTATACCCGCATGACTATATAGTCAAAGGGTATAATAAATTTGCCATTACGTTTGTGACGCAGAGAAGGAGGGGGGGTAGATATAGACAAAGTGTGTGGATCGGATCAGAATCAAAAAATAAATCGATTTAGCTGTGTATGTCCGTCCGTCCGTTCGTCACCACGATAACTCAAAAACTAATGGAGCTAAGATCTTGAAATTTTCGCAATAGCCGTCATCGCTATTTAAATCCAGCCATTTTGATCCATGGGTTCGGGTAGCTGCCATACAAATTCATTTTTTATATTACCATTTCTCTGTACTTATTACAGCTGCGTGTCTGAAATTTTGCCAAAAGTAGTTTAGTTTTATGGCCAAAGTTTCTGCAAAATTTGGTTGGTCTAATCCTTTTTGGTTGGCAAGGTCAGAGGGTTTGAGTAGAGGGTTCGTAAGTAAACATATGAGCATTACACTACATCTAATAAAGCTGGTATGTTTAAAATTATAATGTTTATTTAACGGTCATACGGGTATCCCAGAGTTGACACAGTCTACTCTACCACACTCTTCCTCGTTTTATTTTTAATTTTTTTTAATGGGGTTTTATTGCTTTTATATGTATATTTTTAATGTATCTAAGTATAGATGTATACATGATAAATATTTATAGTTTACCTGTATTAGACTTTAAAAGACTTTTGATTTAAAAGTTTTTTTTTGATTTGACGTTAAAATAAATATTTAAGTACTAATTTGTTTTTTTAGTTTTTATTTTTCTTTTAATTTATATTTTAATTTAAATATTTTATAGACAAGTTGTATATTAAAATGATTTTAAAATTGTAATTTATTTGATTGTTTACTTTATTGTAGGAAATGTATATATAGTATACGTATGCATATATTTATAAAGTTTTAAATTACATATTAAATATAAAATTTGTTATGTCATAACTATTTTATTTTTGCGTTTTATATTTCTTTAAAATTTACAAAGGTATCAACAGAATATTGTTTTGAAAAATTTAATTAGTTTTTAAATTGAATTTAAGTTTTTGTAAATTTTTAATGTTATAGTTATGTTTTTGAATTCTTAAAATTACCTATAATAAAATTAAAAGCCATAGATTGAAGTTAAGAATTTTCAAATGAACTCAATTGCACCAAATGCGACAGATGTTCAATAATCATTTTGTAAAAAATTTTATTAAAAATATGGAATTGGTACAATATTTCATTATAGTAGACGGGCTACATGTAAAAAAATTGAATATGATCCAGGTAACATCAATCCAGATAATATGAAATATGACATGTCCATACCAGATAAAGACAAATCAATAAGAAATAATTATTGGTGGTTAAGCAGTTCATAAAAAAAAAAATAAGTATAAAAGAATTATTAGATTAGTGTTATTTTAATATTAAAATAATACATGCTAGTTTATGAGTTTTTTTAATTAGTTGTAAGAATAGGGTAAGTTAGATTAGCGTTTTATTAAAAAAAAAAAAAAAATGTAAAAATTGCCTTTTCAAATTTTTTGCAATTAATTAAAATTTTGAAATTAATACATACTTAAAAGTATGATTAAAATATTAGTAAGCGTCCATAATAATTATTAAGAAAAACGATTTAACATAAAAAAAACACTTTATTTTTTACATGTTAATTTTTAAAATAAGAAAAACCTTTTTTTGTTAACTATTTTTGTAGGTTAAGTTATTATGAGTATGTAAGAAAATAACAAAATAAGAGTTCAATTAAAAAACAAAAAAAAAAAGGCACAATATGACCCTGCCTTAGAATGAACTGTAACACATACTCCAAAATGTAACATTCGAAATAGTAAAATTTAAAATTTGTTTCTTTTTCTAAATGGGATGTTTGGTCTCTCCTTTGAAGCTGAAGCTTTCGAGAGCCTCTTCGAGTTAAAATTTTTTTAGTGTGATAGAACTCGAATATAATGAGTTAAAAGACGTTTTTTTTTTAAGTAAGGAAATGCTTTTATTAAAAGGAATCAGTTTTTTAGAAATAAATTGCTTCTAATTGAAATTAATATTTTTACTACATATAAATTTTACTTTAAAGCTTAATTCATTTTAAAAATTCTAATTTTTTCAAAAAATTTAAAAAATAAAATATACAATTTGAATATTATTCCGAAAAATAATTTGTTTTATTTTTTTTTTTAATTTATTCCCTTAAATTTTTATCTATTTCATATTTTTAATTAATTCATATTACTAAATTATATATATATACATTTCATACAAGAGTTATATATTTTATATCTAAAATAATTAAATTATATTAAAAAAAAAATGTACTCAATTTCAACTTCCGCAAGTTTGTCGTTTTATTTTTTTTGGAACGGAATATCTAAAACATAATTATAATTATTAATTCAAAAAATATTAAAAAAAAAAATGGTTCCATATTTTTGTATAAAAAATTGTTATTAAAAAATTTATTACTTAATATGACAATGTTATTGTCAAAGTTATGTTATGAATTTTTTTTATTACAAAATTTTTAGTGACCAAAAATGATCTTTAATATTTAATAAACATGAATACTTAAAAAATTAATGACTTATAAAAAATAATAATTATATTGAATAAAATGTTGTGTCGTCTGGTATGTATGTCATACTTCAGTTTTAATTACATATTAGTGTTGTGAAATGGTTTTCATCAAAATATCATCATGTAAAATTTTTTATAGAAATTTGTTAAAATAAATATTAATCTAACGGTACATTATTATATCAATCAAATTTTTGAATTTTCATACAGAAATCTCTAATTTTTAATTGTTGAACAGTTAAAACTTTGATGGCGCCTAAAAGTATGCAATTGTTTCATTTATATAACATAAAGTTCAGTTTATGAATAATCTGTATTCGACTCTTAAAAATTTGTTGTTAGTTTTAAAATTAATTTTTAAGAGTTAAATTAAGCAGCAAATTAAGTTGCACTTTATTTACATTATAAAATTCAAATTCCTCCTAAAAGTATGCAAAAAATGTATTTGGGTTAAAGTTGTTCGGCTTTAAATGATAAAGAATCAAATTGTACTGAAATAATTCAATTAAAAATGATGCATGAACTTCGACTAAAATTAACAGAGGGACTGTTTATAAAATTTATAAATTTAAATTTATTTAAATTCATTATTTAAAAAAAAATATTAGCTAAAAATTCAAATATTACTCAATTTTTTGCTTTTGGACTATTTATTCTTAAAAAAAAGACACTTATATAGTAATAAAATTTACGATTATGTTTACACACTTCCGTATTTTATGATAAATATATGTTTAAACAAAGAATACACATAATATAATATAATATTAAAATGTGTAACATAACATATAACATAATAATAATATAAAAGTATTGCATACATATAATTATTTAATGAATGTAAAGTACATTAAACATGATATCTTCACATGTGTATGAATAGATATTTTTACTTTTTGTTAGATACATTTATTATTAAAAATTATTACTTATACCTTTGTTTAATGGTTGTATAATATTTGAACAAAAAAAAAAAAAATTGAATACATAAGTTTGAGCCAATATTTTCTATGATTTGGTTTTGTTTCTTGTTTTTTTTTGTTTATTTTATATTATATTCTATGTTTATCTATGTTCATGAATATAAATGTATTTTGTTTGTATTTATAGTTGTATATTATATAATGAAATGTATATTTACAACTATAGAACTGTAGATTTTTTAATTGGAAATTGTTTGTTTTGGTTGAAATTGGTTGTCTGTTTGTTTAGTTTTTTTTTTTTAATTTTAGTAATAAATTGTATTTTATATTTTGTTTGATGTTTTAAAAAATTTGGTTAATATAAAACAGGCTTATAATAGAACTAGATACTTTATAAAGGTATTTAAATTGTATATTAATATTTGGTTTTATAACATCAAACTATTAAAAAATTTTCTCTATATCTTTTATAGTGAAATTTAAATATTGTTATTAATTATACAATCTAATGATAAAAATATTGTAATTGTAAAAATTTATATCCCATTTAATTGGATGGATTCTATAATACATCAAAACTGATGTTACGTCATCTTCAAATTTTGATATGAGTCATTTATTAGACTTACGTCTCATTTGAGTTTAATAAATTTAAATACTTTTCAAATAGTGTAAAATACAAATGCAATTTGTAAATACTGAATAATTTAAAAATTTATTCGATATTTGTGTAAAAATTAGTTTATTTAATAAATTTTAAAAATACTAAAGTAACAGAATAACTTTTAAATATACTAGAAATTATTTTAATAGAGCTTCCAACATTTTTTTTCCACTTGAAGTTTCTTCCAGGGCCTTGACTTGAAGTTTCCAATCTACTATGTTTGATGCTTTCTCTTGGTTTATATTTCAGAACGAATCGTATCTACTTATTTCTTTAAGGACTTCCATGTCTTTCTGAGTCTGCCTCTTACTCTAGAACCTCCTTGGGGGTTCCAACATTTTAAAACTCTAGTTATGGCACTTTCGTCTTTCCTCAATGTGTTTTT
>CAUJBZ010000155.1:0-23204 GCA_963082915.1 Dolichopus griseipennis
AGGTACTAATTAAATTATAAGAAAGTAAAAAGATTATAAAACGAGGAAGATTATAGTTGCCCTTGTCAACTTTTAGATACCCGTGCATACCCACTAACCGTTATTTATTTCCCCTATGCTATTATAAATATTACAAAAAAAATATAAGAAAGTAAAATAGTTTAAAAAATATTTAACTTATTAGGTATCCCATAATTTTTGATTAACTTATTATCCCATAAAAAAAAAAAAAATAGCCCACCCTAAAAGTTGGTCCGAGTGATGTCCAACTTTGCCAACTAACTTGTCCTATTACTTTACCTGCCCAGTTTTGATTTTAACTTCGTAGCTTCATTAGATTCACAGTTATCGAATTGTTTACTTTGTATGGCAGCTGCCCGAAAACGGGTCCGTAACATTTTGAAACTTCATATAAGTGCTCGATTCATTATATAACTAACAGTGTGTAATTTTTATCCTCGTAGTATTATCAGTTTCCAAGAAATTGATATTGGTGCAAAGAAGTTGTATAGCAGCTCCCCGAAAATGGGGCCGTAACATTTTGAAACTTCATATAAATACTCGATCCATTATATAACTAACAGTGTGTAATTTTCATCCTCGTAGTATAATCAGTTTCCAAGAAATTCATATTGGTGCAAAGAAGTTGTATAGCAGCCCCCCGAAAATGGGGCCGTAACATTTTGAAACTTCATATAAGTGCTCGATTCATTATATAACTAACAGTGTGTAATTTTCATACTCGTAGTATAATCAGTTTCTTAGAAATTCATATTGGTGCAAAGAAGTTGTGTGGCAGCTCCCCAAAACCTTGATCTGATCTTAACCAAAAAGAATAGGGAACCTCAAAAATGTCCCAAAAATGTTTTGTGTGAATTTCAAAACTCTTGCTCTAATTTTTCAATTCCATCTCTTATAATTAATTTTTAATTCACGAATATATTAAACTTAAGCCAAATCAACTTCATATGATCATTATTCATATAATAATCATCATGATGATTCATCATATATATTCATAAATATCTATCAATATCAATAAGCCATTTACTTAAAAAAAATCTTTGTGTTCTTTTTTGCTTATCTTAAATAAACTACGCATCATTTAAATCATATGAAATTCTAACTCGAAATCGTACAAAAAAAAATACAAAAAAAAAAAATAAACAAAAAAACAAAAAAACAAAAACAAACAAAATTCATATAATTTCATGTTACAAGGTGCATAGCTAAATTTCAAATTTTTGTATGAAAATATTGGAGTTAAAAAAGTTAGCTGTTCGAGAGCTACCCGAAGTTTTGGTCCGATCTTAACCAAATAAAATAGGGAACCTAGAAATTGATTGAAAAATATTTTGTGAAAATTTCAAAACTGTAGCTCTTTTAGTTTTTGAGTTATCGTGCTGACACACAGACGGACGGACGGACGGACGGACAGACACACATAGCTAGATCGACTAATTTTTCGATTCTGAGCCGATACATACCCTTGACACTATATCTAGCTCGTCTAGATCGATGCGTTACAAACGGAGGAGCAAATCTAATATACCCGATGTCATATATGTATGCACGGGTATAAATAGAAAATGACAGTGGTGATCAATTGATTAAAACAAAAAGTATAAAGATAATTATATTTGACAGATACATAATTTGATTGATTTGTAATTTTATGTTAATTTTTTTTTCCATTTTATCGAAGTAGTTAACCTGGCACTCTGTCATGGGAATTCTGAGCCAGAAAGAGATAGCAATAGTTTGGCATATTGACCTACATTTTGATTAATTACCCCGGAAGTAGGTCAAGTTATGTTAAAAGTAGGTGACCTTGACGTCGATCGTGCCGGTAATTAGGTTAGACAGGTTTAGAAGTAAGTTAAACAACTCTTGTTGTTTATATTGTAATAGGGAATCATGTAAAAGTAGTAAGTAAAAATATTTCAATACAATGTGCGTATGCAAATTAGCATGCAAAGAGAATATAAAGTCAAAAGAAAAGAAAAAAATTTTAAGTCACAATCACAAATAGCAAGTTCATTAAAATGTAAAACATGTTTTCTGCCCAGCATGTATATATGTTATATGTATGTAATAAGTAGAAGAAAAAAGTCATCGTTTTCTGTAAGGAATGAAAAAAAAAAAAAAATCAAAACTATGGTTAATTGCTTTTGGTACCTATTCATAATCAACATACAAATAAAAATAAAACAAAGAAGTTACTGTGTTTAAATAATTTTTATTTAACTGAAAAAGCTTTAACAATTTTACGATGATCAGATGTTAAAATTCTAGAAATAGTGATACCAACATTTTCAATGCGTCTTTGGAATCTACTTCTATCACATGCGTATTGATGCCAATGACCTTTGCGAGCAGCTCTGTAAGCATAGTCCCATACATACATGACTTGAATTTTGATATCTGTGTTGAAGTGAACTTTTGTAGTTTTATTATTTAAATTCATATTGTATATGTATGAAGGTCTTAATTTAGAATTTTTTCTTTTAAGAGATACATATATACATTAAAGCAATTTTTAACTGCACATCTGAAATTGTGGTTTGATAAATGTATAGGACATGATGTTTTAAAGTTATCAATCTTTTCTAATGGCGGCAAAACTCTGCTTAAATCTTCTATTTTGGCACTGTCAATGTACTTTTGAAGGAAAAGTTTCTTTTGCATGATTGCGTATGTCTATTTTGTAATTTAAAAAGGAAAATATGAAAAAAGAAAATCTGAAAAAAAAATATCTTGTTGAATTTGAATTATAATTAAAAATTATAGAAACGGTAACAATTAATGTTTTAATTCTTTACGTTTTTAAATTATATACATAGGTAAATGTTTTTAAATTATTTACATATATCTAATTCAAATTCACATGCACTTTGTTAAGTATTTCAGTTTTACTAAAATCCATTTACATTATTTTTTGTTTTTGAAAAAATCGAAATATATACGTGAATTTGAAAGATCATAATATATTATATGAACTCATTCGATGCCTCCAAACAATAACTATATAAGTCAAGTTTGATATCGCGATTAGAATAGGTATAAGTAAATTCATATCTCTTACTTGTTAATTTTTATAATTCATATTTTTATAAATAACATTTTTTTGGTTTTAAGTATAGTTACAACAAAACAAAATTAAAAAAAGTAACTTTTTCGTAGTTCTATGCTTAGTTACGTCATTTTCAATTGTATATTTTTGTTTTTTAATTGTATATTTTTGTTATTCGAATGGTATAGAGTGAGCATTTTCGGATAAGAACAATGTAAGCCTACTTACATTAGCATTTTTAAGAGAAATAAAAAATAATAACCCGAAAAGAACGTCATAAGTCTTGAAGATCACATAATAAAATTGTTTTAAATATTTTTCAAAGGTTTTTTAACTTCACATTTAAAATTGTGAATTTCTAATTGTCTTCTTAATGTTTTCTTAATAAAATTTTATTAATTTATTCCTAATAAAATTGTATTCTTAATTTATTTAAAAATAACAAAATTTATAATAAAATATATTTCAGACTTACATCATTATAGCTTGGAGCCGTCGATATATAATTCATAAATCGTATTTATTCATAGTTCAAAATTTTTATTAAAAAATAAAGTCAAAGCTTTTATTTTGTTTTTGTTTTTATTTTTTTTTCGTTGTCTGATTAAAATTTAATAATGAATAGAGTATAAAGCTTTAAGCTTTTTTTTCTTTTTATTTTATTTCTTTCTTTTAATTTTAAAGAGCTTGAATTTTAAGGTTTTTGTTTTATATGGACTGTGCTCATCAGTAGTTATATTCATTATCTTTGCTATAGGTACCAAAAACAATTAACCTGTTTTTATTTTTCATTCCTTACAGCAAGGTTATATATGTAGATCAGACATAGCAGTAAGTATATGTTTTCAGAATCATTCTAAACTTTCAGTTTCTTTATTATCATTTTTTTTTTTTTTTTTTTTTTTTTTATTATAAAGCATTTTTAAATAACACAAACATTCAACTATAGTCATAAAACAGGTAATGTTACTACATATTACACCATGATCATTGAACTTTTGTTTTCTTTCTTTATCTTCTTTACCAATAATTATTTTTTTTTTGCTATCTATAATTCGTATATTTAAAACTATTGTTTTTTTTTTTTAAACACAGAAAACTGTTTTACTTTTAAGGATTAAAAATTATATATATATTTATTTTTCAACTTCATCTTTCATAATATTATTTAGATTGTTGATTTCTATAAAATCAACCAAAATGTTTTTGTTTTCAATAATAAACGTTTACAAAGTGACCTTACATCAGTCTGTGGATAATATTGTTATATATTATTAGGTGTGATGTATGATAAAACTTTAAACGATCTTAACTGGAATGATATATTTATTAACCCTCACCATCAGATAATAGAAAAAATTATATGAACTTAGGAATCCTCTGATATCATCAGTGTTGCCATTTTTACAGTATTCCGGTCAAATTTGGCTGGAAAAAATATTCTTTGACAGGAAAAAAAAATCGAAATATTTTGACTGGATTTTTGACTGATTTATTTTTTTATTTGACCGTTTTTGATATAATATTATATTTCGTTTCGGAAAAATTTAAAATAATTTTAAAAATATTCGTTGAAGCTGAACATTTTAATTCACCAAAAGGGTTATAAATTTTTGAGAAATGGAGTAAATCTTAATTTGCATTGGTATTCGATGAAATAGCCATTAGAAGACTATACTATAATAGTGCACTGGATGAAATTAGTGGGTTTTCTGATTATGGTTCTGGCAGAACAAAAGACATCGCAAAATACATACATATTTTGAAATAACTATTTTACTACTTTATCTGAAATAATAAATAAATAAATCTTTAGTTATATCATTAGTTAAATTAGGTATTGCGAATTTATAAAAAGCAAAGCTCCATAAATCAATCTAAACAAAGAAATTATGTACATGTTTCATTATACATACTTAATTTTAAGTCTTTCTGAAAATATTTATTTTGACCCGATTTTTTGACAGTATTTTACTCTAAAAACTTTTGACTGAATTTTTTAAAAAGTTTTCCAGTCAAACTGTCGAATTTGACCGGATTAAAAATTTTGAAGTGGCAACACTGGATATCATTTCATACTTTTATTTTTCAGCTTTAAAAAACAATGTAAACAAGGTTAGCAATTTGTTTAATTCAAATAAATTTAAAATCTCTTGAAATCTAGACAATGTACATATAGGTATACATATATATATTTATTATATATGTTTTTTTTCAAAGCTCTAGAAAATGTCTTTATAAAATTATTGTAATTCTACTCCGTTCTACTACTATTTTTAAATCTACTCCTATCATTAAATCTACATACCTACTTCAATTTTTCAGTAATGCTCTCCAATAATTTATTTTGTGCCGATCAGAAAAGTTAGTAGCAAAATTTAGTACAATAGGTATTTATTTCTACTTTCCTTTCTTTTTTGTTTTAATCAGAACATATTCGAGCATCTAAAATAGAAGAAACAAGGTAGACTAAATACATAAGTTGCAGCTTATCATTATAGATACCTCAGCACCGATAACAAAGTTGATTTTGGATTTTTATTTCTCATTTATTTTGCTCTTAATGTAAATTATTAAAACAACTATGTATCTCATTTTTCAGATACCAAAAGCTTTATATCATGCATAGGTATATCATAAATTGTATTTTAACAATCATATTGAATTCATTTACTTAGGAGACACGTTTTACATTTTATGATTTTTTTTGTTCATTCTCTTTATTTATTACGAAAAAATCTGACATACAAAGTAGTAACTTGTTTGTAAATACAAAAATAAGTACATATCATGTATAATAATAATAACTAGTATCGCCCTGTGCTCGAGATTCGAGCTATTTTTGCTTTTATATTTACATACAAAATTAGTTTTTTGAAATTTATAATAGACTAATTTAACACGAAAAATTATATTTTTTTTCCTATACGTAATAAAATATATTGCAACAATGTTGTCAACAATTTTTGCGCTTGAAATTTGCTAAAAAAAAAATTTATAATTTTTTCAGTTATAAAAACGTTGTTGTATTTTTGAATTTTATTCCTATAGCTAAAGTCGCTTTAAAGAAAGTATAATGTGGTACAGTTATTACACAAAACAAAGCGATTTAAATTCTTAATATAAATATTGTTCTAATATACAATGTTCTGAGAATTTGATCTAATTTCTAAACATATACATATATTTACTGAAGTCAAGTAGCCAAAATTCGAGTTAATGGTGTCCGTCATATAGAAAACTAAACATTTTAGTACGATTTGAATTTTTTTGTATCCGTTCCGTATGTATTCTGTTTCCTAATTAAAAATTGATGAATACATGCTTCAGTTCCTTTAAGGCAGGTTTTCATGAGAAAATTTTGGCCAGGAAACTTGACTTTAGAGAGAGAGGTATATAGTATACTCTCAATAGGAGAGAAAGAGTAAAATGATTAAATTTATTTTAAAATTTTTTTATATCTTTTCACAAAAACAAATTACATAACCTTATTTTTTAATTTTTAAATTTATATTTCGCGAATTTTTCAATTCAAAGTTAAAATTTTATTAATTTTAAATAAATGATAAAATTTTAATCAATTTCAAATAATTTTAAATAAAAATTTCATTCATCAAACCATAATATAAAATGTTTTTTTTCTTTGTTTACATTCTCTTGTTTGTTTACAAAATTCAAATGTCATGTATCCATAAAAATATGTAATAGTATGCAAAAAATTTTTGTGTAGAATACACTTTTTTTTTGTATGTAGTAGCAACTTTATAGGAAAAAGACCTAAGAGAACATCTTTTTGACATGGATTATGGCGCTCTCTCAATACTTGGCTAAGGAATAATAGATGTTTCTCCCAGTAATTTATCGTTTTTTCTTTGTCGCACAAATAGTATTTTTGTATCTTCTGCCTATGCTCTAACTTTTGCCCAGGAAACTGCCGTAATGAAAATTAGCCTTTAAAGGCATTTTTTAAATCTGAACTGTCAAAAAAAAAAATCGTTTTTTTTTTAGCTCTGAGCGCTCAGAGCGTTTGATTCATTTTTTTTCTTAAAGACATTTTGACGTTTGTTTAGATTTTGATTAAGACTTGTAAAATGAAAATCAAAATGTTTTAATTTAATTTTTCGTGTTTTTTTATTAAATCTGAACGCTCTGCGCGTACTCTGTTCATGCTTTGTGCATTAGAACGTGCTTATGTTGTATAGAGCGTGCCTAGATCTCTGCTGTGATTTAAAAAAAAAACGCCTTATATAATATTTGTTCGTTATGTCAAAGTAAAACTAAAAAAAGTTTTTATCATGAAAAAACATTATTCGATGTTTAAAATGTAAAATAAAATTTTTAATTATCAGGGCTTAACCTTAATCAAAACATACAACGTACAATTTAAAAATATAAGAAAAACCGAAGACAATATTTTTATACTATTTATCAATTTTTAAAATTTAAAAATCCGAGGTACAGTATATCGCGTTACGCGTATTTGGGTTGCTTTCATGTAAATTTATTTACATAATTACTTATTTCAAAATTTTTTGACAGAAATTTTTCGCCGTACGTGTTGTAAATATTATTTTAAAATTTAATCGTAGCAACATAAGAAAATACAATTACAATATTTTTATACGCTTTGTCAATTTTAAAATTTTAAAACTTCGAGGTACAGTACGTCGCGTATGCTTTCATGTAAATTTGTTTACAATACTACTTATTTCAAAATGTTTTGACAGAAACTGAACGCCGAACATGCTGAATTTGGTTGATCCATAAGTAACAAATCATTTTTCTTACGAAATATTATTTCTTTTTTATGTTTCTGCAAACATATTATAGGTATTTTTTAATAAACAAATTTTTTACAAAAATATTATTTTCAATTTTCTATTTCTATTTTTCGCTTTATCAATTTTTAAATCTGAGGTACCAGAACGTCGTGTATTTCGGTTGCTCACATGTAAGTTGACGTACCTAACTATGTATTTAAAAATTTTCTAGAAATTTCCAGAAATTATGCACCATACGCGTTGGTTTTGGTTAGGTCCTAATTAACAAATCATTTAAATTACAAATTATTTTTTTAAGAAAGATTATTTGTTATTTTTTTTTAAATTTTTTTGCAAATACATATATTTTTTAAATATCATTACTTGTATCACTACTTACAAACGTAATGGCAACTATATTTCAGAAGTCGGTTTTTTATTTAACAAAAAACCGACTTCTGAAATATAGTTGCCATTACATTTGGAGTAATAATATTTAAAAAATATATTATGTATTTGCAAAAAAATTTAAAAAAAAATAACAAATAATCTTTCTTAAAAAAATTTTTTTTTTATAACTGTATTATAATAAATTGCAAACAAAAACTAAATACAGTACTTTTCGGTTATAACAACCATGATGGAACGGAAAATATTCGTCGTAATAAACGAATGTCGTTTTAAAGGAATGCTGTGAATTTTGGAAAATTAGTATAAGACTTGAACATTGTAGAATATGCTGATTCTAGAATGGACACTTCGAACTCATTTGCTAGAATTTTATTTGATGTGTCAGCCTCAAGCCTAGGTATAGTGCTTTTTCTTCTAATGAAATTTTTTTTATATTTTTGATGCGTTAGGTATGATTTTTTTTTATTTCAAAAATAAATAAAAAAATACTAAATTAATCACCTATGTTGCTTGGTTTTAAATAAAAGAAATATCAATGTAATAAAAAACTTACATTTTTAGGTAAAATTTAATTCTTTATCAAAAAGTGTAAAGTTTATTATAATTAAAATTGAACCGAGTTCGTTATTATTTCAGTTGAAGATTATTTTTTAGTTTTTTTTTGCGAACATATTATAGGTATTTTCAATTATTTGGAATGTATGTCTTTTTAAAAAAAAATATTATTTTAAAATATTTTATTTTGAAAACTTAATTGTAGCAATATCAGAAAAAACAATTACAATATTTTTATACGCTTTGTCAAATTTTAGAATTTTAAATTCCGAAGTACAGACATAACATACCTACTTATTTCAAAATTTTTTGACAGAAACTGCACGCCGTATGCATTTATTCTGGTTGATTCCTAAAGAACACATAATTTTTCCTAAGAAATGTATTTTTTTTGTTTCTGCAAACATATAGCAAAAAAAAAAATACAGTAAAGCTCGCTTATAACGACCATGAAGAGACAGAAAATATTCGTCGTAATAAAAAAATGTCGTTTTAAAAGAATGCTGTGAATTTTGAAAAATTAGTATAAGAATTGAACATTGTAGATTGTGCTAATTCTAGAATGGGCACTTTGAACTCATTTGCTGGATTTTTATTTGATGTGTCAGCCTCACCTCTGTGTTTATAGATGTATATATGCTTTTTCTTGTAATGAAATTTTTTTTGTATTTTTGATGCGTTATTATGATTTTTTATTATATTCAAAAATACATATAAAAATACTAAAATAATCACCAAGCAACATTATTAGAAATAATAAGTTTAAATAAAAGAAATATAAATGTAATAAACAACTTACATTTTTAGGTAAAATTTAATCATTGGCAAAAAGTGTAAAGTTTATTATAATTAAAATTGAACCGAGTTCGTTATAAATGAAAACTACTGTATAAACCAAATGTAATATGTATTGCTTTCATTTCGAACTCATTTTTTTCGTTCACTTTTTAAGATAAAGAAAAAACAAAAACAAAAAAAAAATTTTTAAAAAATTTAAATCTCCTTGTTCATTGAACAAACAAAAAAAAGAAAGATATAAGTCGGCGCATATAATAGTTTGATTGAGTTGCGAGTTACAACCGAAAATGAGTTACTTTTACCCAGAAAGTCGGCGCATAATATTAGAGTCATAAGCCTCAACTTTTAAAAGCGTGACCGTTAAATTCAAATTTACGTTAAATTAAAGACGGATTTTCACCTGAAAAAACGCAATATTCTAAAAAAAAATATCATTGTCCTATGAAAACAAAAAAAATCTTTATTTTGGTTTTTGTTTCATTAAAATTGGTCAAATAGTTTGCTCTAAAAAAGGATGTTTATATTTGTATGGGAAAAAATAAGCCAATTAAATATTATGATGATGATGATGTGCAATGCAATGTGTATGCGCAAAAATAGAGAAGAGAGATTTTGTTAAAGGCGGTTTTGAAATAATTAGTTGCCTGTATTAAGAATGAATATAATGCGCATGCGTAAGAGCAGGAATTAATTTGTTAAACCTTTACATATTAATACATATTTTTATTATTTTTTTTCTGTTTATATTATGATTATTTCAGTATTTTTTAGGTGCTTAAACCATTTAGCTTAAGTATATTGTATAAAAAATTTTATAAGAGGCTCACAAATACGATTATATTTACGTTTCTAATTAATATGCGTTTCAATTTTAGGTAACAGTCACTTATGCATCAATATCTATTTAATTTTTATTACATTTCCTGCATTTTGTATTACATCTTCCGTGATAAAAATTTAAAGCAAAAACAAAAATAATCAAAAAATTTGAGATTGAAAAAGCTACATGATACGTCATTATAATCAATAGTTTTTTCTTTTTAACAAATATAAAATGTATGTTTTGCCGGCGGCAAATTGAAAGCGCAATAATATTGTTTATGATACGTAGAAAAATGTAGAGTAGATTTAGTACATTTATTTATTTATTTATTTTTTTTTTTTTTACTAATCTAATAACATTTTCTTATCACAAAAACTTTATTAACATAAATCAAAACTTATAATAGCACTATATTGAGTTAATATAACTATGTATGTATATCTATACAATTATTATACATCAATAAATTTTCTTTTCATAATTCATAAATGTTCTTAATTAATAAAACTAGAATTTATATATATAATTTTTAGTAAAACTCTGATTCATTTTTAAGCTACAAATAATGTTTTTAATGTAGTAAATCCACTCTACATGCGAAATGTAATAGTTTACATCAAATCGTTTAAGAAAAAGCTGTAAAAAAAAATCTGCATAGGTTTAATTTATATTTTTAATTGTAGTAAATATACTCTACAATGTAGTAAATCTACTCTACATGCGAAATGTAATAGTTTACATTAAATCATTCAAGAAAAAGCTGCAAAAAAAAAATCTGCATAGGTTTAATTTATAATTTTTAATTTTGTTTTTTTTTTTTTTCCTTTTTGTTGTTATTTAGTTTATATGGGAGTTTTTCTTTAGCATTTTTTTTCTCTGTACTGCTCTTATGATAAAGTGTATGTATGGATATGTAATCTTTCTAGAAAAAGCTTTTTCATTTCATGGTAGTATAATTTACAATGGAAAAAGCTTTGCAGTTTAGTACATTAGCATGTACCGCAAAGTTTAGCTACAACGGCCACACTGGAAAATATCTGAATTTTGCCCCCTTTAAAATACATGGTATTTTTGTGCTCGGAGTGACATAGCCTATCTATGATTATACTAAAAACGGAGTAGCAATATCTGAACGGAGTAGAATTACAATAATTTTATAAACACATTTTCTAGAGCTTTGAAAAAAAAACATATATAATAAATATATATATGTATATATGTACATTGTCTAGATTTCAAGAGATTTTAAATTTATTTGAATTAAACAAATTGCTAACCTTGTTTACATTGTTTTTTAAAGCTGAAAAATAAAAGTATGAAATGATATCCAGTGTTGCCACTTCAAAATTTTTAATCCGGTCAAATTCGACAGTTTGACTGGAAAACTTTTTAAAAAATTCAGTCAAAAGTTTTTAGAGTAAAATACTGTCAAAAAATCGGGTCAAAATAAATATTTTCAGAAAGACTTAAAATTAAGTATGTATAATGAAACATGTACATAATTTCTTTGTTTAGATTGATTTATGGAGCTTTGCTTTTTATAAATTCGCAATACCTAATTTAACTAATGATATAACTAAAGATTTATTTATTTATTATTTCAGATAAAGTAGTAAAATAGTTATTTCAAAATATGTATGTATTTTGCGATGTCTTTTGTTCTGCCAGAACCATAATCAGAAAACCCACTAATTTCATCCAGTGCACTATTATAGTATAGCCTTCTAATGGCTATTTCATCGAATACCAATGCAAATTAAGATTTACTCCATTTCTCAAAAATTTATAACCCTTTTGGTGAATTAAAATGTTCAGCTTCAACGAATATTTTTAAAATTATTTTAAATTTTTCCGAAACGAAATATAATATTATATCAAAAACGGTCAAATAAAAAAATAAATCAGTCAAAAATCCAGTCAAAATATTTCGATTTTTTTTTCCTGTCAAAGAATATTTTTTCCAGCCAAATTTGACCGGAATACTGTAAAAATGGCAACACTGATGATATCAGAGGATTCCTAAGTTCATATAATTTTTTCTATTATCTGATGGTGAGGGTTAATAAATATATCATTCCAGTTAAGATCGTTTAAAGTTTTATCATACATCACACCTAATATATAACAATATTATCCACAGACTGATGTAAGGTCACTTTGTAAACGTTTATTATTGAAAACAAAAACATTTTGGTTGATTTTATAGAAATCAACAATCTAAATAATATTATGAAAGATGAAGTTGAAAAATAAATATATATATAATTTTTAATCCTTAAAAGTAAAACAGTTTTCTGTGTTTTAAAAAAAAAAACAATAGTTTTAAATATACGAATTATAGATAACAAAAAAAAATAATTATTGGTAAAGAAGATAAAGAAAGAAAACAAAAGTTCAATGATCATGGTGTAATATGTAGTAACATTACCTGTTTTATGACTATAGTTGAATGTTTGTGTTATTTAAAAATGCTTTATAATAAAAAAAAAAAAAAAAAAAAATGATAATAAAGAAACTGAAAGTTTAGAATGATTCTGAAAATATATACTTACTGCTATGTCTGATCTACATATATAACCTTGCTGTAAGGAATGAAAAATAAAAACAGGTTAATTGTTTTTGGTACCTATAGCAAAGATAATGAATATAACTACTGATGAGCACAGTCCATATAAAACAAAAACCTTAAAATTCAAGCTCTTTAAAATTAAAAGAAAGAAATAAAATAAAAAGAAAAAAAAGCTTAAAGCTTTATACTCTATTCATTATTAAATTTTAATCAGACAACGAAAAAAAAAATAAAAACAAAATAAAAGCTTTGACTTTATTTTTTTAATAAAAATTTTGAACTATGAATAAATACGATTTATGAATTATATATCGACGGCTCCAAGCTATAATGATGTAAGTCTGAAATATATTTTATTATAAATTTTGTTATTTTTAAATAAATTAAGAATACAATTTTATTAGGAATAAATTAATAAAATTTTATTAAGAAAACATTAAGAAGACAATTAGAAATTCACGATTTTAAATGTGAAGTTAAAAAACCTTTGAAAAATATTTAAAACAATTTTATTATGTGATCTTCAAGACTTATGACGTTCTTTTCGGGTTATTATTTTTATTTCTCTTAAAAATGCTAATGTAAGTAGGCTTACATTGTTCTTATCCGAAAATGCTCACTCTATACCATTCGAATAACAAAAATATACAATTAAAAATGACGTAACTAAGCATAGAACTACGAAAAAGTTACTTTTTTTAATTTTGTTTCGTTGTAACTATACTTAAAACCAAAAAAATGTTATTTATAAAAATATGAATTATAAAAATTAACAAGTAAAAGAGATATGAATTTACTTATACCTATTCTAATCGTGATATCAAACTTGACTTATATAGTTATTGTTTGGAGGCATCGAATGAGTTCATATAATATATTATGATCTTTCAAATTCACGTATATATTTCGATTTTTTCAAAAACAAAAAATAATGTAAATGGATGTAAAACTGAAATACTTAACAAAGTGCATGTGAATTTGAATTAGATATATGAATGTAAATAATTTAAAAACATTTACCTATGTATATAATTTAAAAAACGTTAAGAATTAAAACATTAATTGTTACCGTTTCTATAATTTTTAATTATAATTCAAATTCAACAAGATATTTTTTTTCAGATTTTCTTTTTTCATATTTTCAACATTAATATTCTGATTTTGTATAGTTATAATAACAATTTTATAGTATCACCATTATTAAAATTGTTATTATTTGGTGAATATGTATGATATTGTTTTCTTATAATTCTGTCATCAGAAGCAGGTTCTTTAAATATATTTAACATTTTAATTTTAAACCAATTGACTTTAAAAATAGTTTATTTTCAAATGTTAAAACAACTACACAACTTGAAAAACCTCGTTTTATTGTATACCTTGCTCTACAAACAAATAAAAAAAATAAGGTTGATAAAAATATAACACATTTTGATCATTGTGATTTGATTAATTTAAAAGTTCATCTAAATTCAGAATATTATCCACATGAAAATTTAGATTTACATTTTGATAGAAATCGCTTTTCAACATTATTTATGATGTATATGAATTTTCGAAAAACTTATTATTCTCATAATATAATTGAATCGCTTTTAAATTGGGGCAATCTTTGTTATAGATTGTCAACATCAGGATGAAATTTTAAAAACTGAACCTATTGATGTAAAAATTGAATTCAAGTCTTCAAAGAAAATACCTGAAAATACCACAGCATATTGTTTAATGTTGCATGACAGATTTTTTTAAATATCAACCTCTCACAGCTGTTTTGAATAAAATTATCTAATTGTTATAAATAAAAAACGTTTTTATTATGTAATATAAATTATTTATTATAATAATAATAATAATAATAACAAAAAAAAATGTTTTATTATTTATATTTTCTTTTAAGCAAAGGAGGGAATCTGAAATAGAAATTGGTTATTTTTTTTGTTTTTTTTTTAAAAAAAAAAGCTTTTTAATTTTTTTATTTTTTATTTTTATCTTTTTTTTATATCTACAATAAATTATATAATTATTATTAGTATCAAGTTTTTGCTCCATCTTCATCCAACAACTCTGATGATAGATGTTTTAAATATTGTCCCATTAAATTATTTTCCAAATGATTGATGTTTTCTGGCAGGATTTTTACCATCTGCTCTCGCTCCATACCATCACAGACATCTAATAAACACTTTTTGAATTGTTGCACTGAACCATGAATCTGAAATAGAAAAAAATTAATTGAAATATATATAACATTTTTTGTTTTTTTGTTTTTTTACCTTTGTATACATATCCGATGGTCTTGAAAATCGTTTTTCAGGTTTTTCTTTTTTCAGGATTTTAGTTTCTGTTGGTCCATATAGCTCATCATCTTCTTCATCTTCCTCATCTGCTTCATTTTCAGTTATAATTTCTAACTCCTCATCCTTTTCGCTTTTTTGAAGCTCTTCAACTTCAATCACGATGATGTGCATTCCTTTATAATTCTCTCTATAATAGAATAATTCCTCATGTTTCTTATGAATCTGACGCAAATATTCTAATGATATACCTTGCTCCTCCAGTCTATTTCGCTTTTTAATTTGTTTAAAGCAAAACTCTGGAGAAGATCTTAGGTATATGATGTATTCAGGTAGCAGATGACATGTTTTTATCATCTGCACTGAAAAATTATACCATTCATCCAGCACATTGTATTGTACTGGAGTTAGATGATGGTTTTCTTTTAAATTTTTCGTGAATACATTAAATGCACTAAAAACGGATCTTTCCATTATTTTTAGTGCACTCGGAATCGTTCTAATCATTTGTTTAAGCGTTATGTTCAGTATCAGAGACTGAAAACTCTCTGCATACTTTAATGGATGGTCATAATACTTCTGTAACATATTTTCTCCATGAAAATCACACATTTTCTTCACATGTTCATATAATACGGTGCACTCAGGTCTTCCTTCAAAAAAGTTCTCGAGGAAATAAGATTTACCGGCACCAATATTCCCCTCAACTAATATTGTTGCTTCTAAAATAAAAAAAGAGAGTAGAAAATTTTAATATGTTTCAAATAATATATAGAAAAATTTTTTTAATACTTACTTTCGCCCTCCTCCAACAACTTTTTGACAATTTCGTTAATCTTGTCAGAAATTGATGCTGCAGTAAATAAAGACATTTTTATTTTTTTTGTTTAAGAGATTTTTTTAAAAAAAAAAAACTTGTTTGTTTTAAGATTGGCTTAAGTTTTATAAATTTTAAAATTTATTGGTTGGCTATTTATTTAAAAAATTTTTAAATAAATTTCTTTTATCAAAAAATTTAATTTTTTTTTATTTAACCATTATGATAATCTATAATCTTGTCTTAAATTAATGATAAAAATTTGTAAAGCATAGCTGTATGCAAAAGATATTTCAACAAAGTATGTCACGACTCACGTTATTCTTAAAATAGAAATAGAGAATTAATCGAAAGAAATAAAAAAATTCTACAACAATGTAATCGCAATGCACTTTAGTCAATTATATATTTCCTCTAAGTAAAATTAAATTCTAAATTGAGCATAATAAAAAATTATAGCCTATAACAGGAATTATGACAGGAATTTAAATTAGTATTTTGCAATACTGCGTTTGATTGTCTATGTCATTTCAATAAATAATAGTAGTAAAAACGTGAAATCCTGTTTCTTTACTTCTATTCTTCTGTACGCTGTAAATTAGTATAAATTTTGTACAACAGTTACACTTAAATTAAAAATTTAAATCATACAACATGGTTAAGGAATTCCTAAACCTATATATGAGCAACAGCGATGATGTCGCTGCATCTGTCCGTCTCCCCGCTAAAAGGAGAAAGACGAAAAATAGCGAACTTGAAGAAACCCAAGAAGAACAACAAGATCAACAACGGCATCGTGTCCAACAGCAACAACAACAGCAACAACAACAACAACAACATCAACTACTACTACTACAACAACAGCAACATCCAAAACAGCATCAACAACAACAACAACAACAGCCAAGTAAACGAAGTTTTTTATTGGCCTTTAATGAAAAGGCTGAAACAAAAACATACTACAAAAAAACCTTTTTAAAAATTGAAGGAACGGAACCAAATAGACTATAGGTATATATTAAAAAAATTAAAACAAATAAATACAAGATACGGTGAAAAATGGGTTTTCGAAACTCAAAATTTTATCATTTTTATTCCTCGTAAATATGAGGAAATTTGTAATAAAGAATTAGAGGAGGGTATTAATACCTCCATAATTTATTTATATAAAAATGAAAAGGGGGATTTACTCCTCGAAGATTCAAATTTAACTTTTCCGCTTGCTGATAATCAGTAAACGGAAAAAGTAAATAAATAAAATTTTTAATTCTAGTTAAAAATTAAATAAAAATTGATAAAACAAAACAATACTGTTTTTATTTTTAAGTTTCAGATACCCAGGAAAAATAAATAAATTTTTCTTTAAAGTTACAATCTACAGGTGAAACAACATAAAATAGATATGAAAGATACATTTTATTAACTTATAGGCTAATTTTCATTACGGCAATTTTAGTTAGAGCATAGTTAGAGCATAGGCAGAAGATACAAAAATACTATTTGTGCGACAAAGAAAAAACGATAAATTACTGGGAGAAACATATAAATTACTGGGAGAAACATCCATATTCCTTAGCCAAGTATTGAGAGAGCGCCATAATCCATGGCAAAAAGATGTTCTCTTAGGTCTTTTTCCTATAAAGTTGCTACTACATACAAAAAAAAAGTGTATTCTACACAAAAATTTTTTGCATACTATTACATATTTTTATGGATACATGACATTTGAATTTTGTAAACAAACAAGAGAATGTAAACAAAGAAAAAAACATTTTATATTATGATTTGATGAACGAATTTTTGTTTAAAATTATTTGAAATTGATTAAAATTTTATCATTTATTTTAAATTAATAAAATTTTAACTTTGAATTGAAAAATTCGCGAAATATAAATTTAAAAATTAAAAAATAAGGTTATGTAATTTGTTTTTGTCAAAAGATATAAAAAAATTTTAATATAAATTTAATCATTTTACTCTTTCTCTCCTATTGAGAGTATACTATATACCTCTCTCTCTAAAGTCAAGATTACTGGGCAAAATTTTCTCATGAAAACCTGCCTTATATCTTCTGTTTCTTTTTAATTTAAAAAGCACTTCTTTGATTTCAGGTTTATACTTTTCATATTAAAGATGCAATGCACCTGCAAAATCTTACATAAGAGATGTACAAATAATCTAAACAAATTTTTATTTTATTTGTATGTTGATTATGAATAGGTACCAAAAGCAATTAACCATAGTTTTGATTTTTTTTTTTTTTTTTTTTTTTTTTCATTCCTTACAGAAAACGATGACTTTTTTCTTCTACTTATTACATACATATAATATATATACATGCTGGGCAGAAAACATGTTTTACATTTTAATGAACTTGCTATTTGTGATTGTGACTTAAAATTTTTTTTCTTTTCTTTTGACTTTATATTCTCTTTGCATGCTAATTTGCATACGCACATTGTATTGAAATATTTTTACTTACTACTTTTACATGATTCCCTATTACAATATAAACAACAAGAGTTGTTTATCTTACTTCTAAACCTGTCTGACCTAATTACCGGCACGATCGACGTCAAGGTCACCTACTTTTAACATAACTTGACCTACTTCCGGGGTAATTAATCAAAATGTAGGTCAATACGCCAAACTATTGCTATCTCTTTCTGGCTCAGAATTCCCATGACAGAGTGCCAGGTTAACTACTCATATCCATACGAGGGATAGAAAATAATTGTAATTATATTAAAGATTTTATACTTAGCTTTAAGCATGGTTTTGGAAAGCGGAGATTTCTATTGTTTAAAGTCTAACAGTTCCCAGAAGGGCTTCGTTAAGCTTTCCTGAGTGTCTTCTGATGCTTTCCACTGACACTTTCTAAATAAATTATTTAACACATACTTTCTTTTGCAAGTTTCTAGAACATTATAAGAAGTATTTGTCTACAGCAGATCAGTCTCATATCTACTTGTTCAAATAGGAATAATAAACAAGGATCGCCCTCTATGTTCCTGTCAGAATATGAATTTAACAGCTGTAACACGTTATCAACCCACCGTCAATGATTACAGCTCTAGTCTTCAAGCTGTTTAGGTTTCATTAGACTCATGAATTAGTAAAAGAAAATATACACGTTTTTTTGTCCAAAGCAAAAAGTATTCACATCTTTTTCTGGTAAAACAAAAACCCACTAAAAGATTCATTCATATTTTCATTACCACTTCTGTTTCCGGTTTACTTTCATCATTATTTTAAAATTTTATTTTGTTTTAGTCCTGAAGTTCATGTGAATTTGCATGTATAGATGGCACGATTTATGGCACCACTTAGATTACATTAAAGCTATTTGTATATGTGTATCCACTATAGTAAAAAACTACGTGCAGTTAAACTACAAAACTAAGTAAAAGCAAATTGTTGAATTGTGCATGACGATAGTCTTGTGGGATAATTCATTTTATGGATTTTTGAAAAATATCAAAAAACATTTTGCTTTTATTTTTTCCCAAGCTCTTCTGACTTTTTATCTTTCCGCTTTTACAAATTTTTTTTTCATTATTATCTTTTGATTCCCTATGGTGGTTTAAATTGTTGATCTACTGAAGAATCTTCTCATACATTTGTGTGTATTATGTAAAGTGAAGGGTTTACTTCGAATGGAAATGTTTGTTCTTCTATTTAAAATTTATAATTAAGATAACTCTAAACAAATTTTTGAAATTCAAAATATTAAAAATCGGATCTAAACTACAAATTTTGCAAAGTATTTCTAATTGGGTGTCTAATGTTAAAGTTGAATGATTGCAAAACAAAAATTGAACAATAAAGTGATGAGATTTATAATTTTGAAGAGAATTTTCAATGGTACATTCACTAAGCCTTATACAAGAACTAAAATAAGTGAGTTTGATAGCTTTAACTTCATTGAAGATTTTAATAATAGTAGGAATTTTTACAAGTCATCATCATCATCAACTGGCGTTACAGCTCGGGGTGAGCTTGAGCCTCTTGCACAACTCGTCTCCAGATATTTCTGTCTCTTGCTTTTATCTTCCAGTTTTGTACATTTAGTGTTAGTAAATCCTTTTCTACACTGTCCAGCCATCTCAGACGAGGTCTTCCCTGTGGTCGATTTATAAGTGGGCGATACTGAAGTATTTGTTTCTGGGGCCGTGTTTCTTCCATCCTCATTATATGTCCAGCCCACCGAATGCGTTGCGCTTTGTAGAACCTGACTACATCTTTCCCCTCGATTATACGGTCCAGCTCTTCATTTGACCTTTGAAAATATTCCCCGTCCTCTGTTATTCTAGGCCCGTAGATTTTTCTTAATATTTTGCGTTCAAATACTCGCAAACTTTTCTCTTCAGTGACCGTAGGGGTCCAAGCTTCACAACCGTAAGTAAGTACTGGTCGCACGGTTGTTTTGTATATACTGAGCTTGGATTTTCTGGTGAGTAATCTAGATTTAAATAATTTGAGATGCGCGTAGTAGCATTTGTTTGCAGCCACTAATCTGTCAGTTATACAATCTTGCATACTGTTGTCATTTTTTATTATCACACCCAAATACTTAAAACTTGCAGTACCTTGAAATTGGTAATCCCCGATGGTAATGCTTTCGGGTTGTCTTCTGCTTTCTCTTCTTGATACCTTCAGATATTGTGTTTTTGGTTGGTTTATTCGCAGTCCAATAGCTTTTGCAGCTCCTTCTATGGATGTGAACATGCGCATCATATCGTTCTTGTTTTTTGATATTATTACTATATCATCAGCATACGCATAAAACAATTCTGATCTGCAGAATATGTGACCTTCTCTATATAGATCTCTGACCGCATGATGTAGCATCAAGTTGAAGATTGTTGTCGATAGTGTATCTCCCTGTCTTACTCCTGATTTAATTCTGAAAGACTCGGATATATTTCGCTGTAATAAGACCTTACCCATGGTATTGTTTAGTGTCATCATGGTGAGATTTATTAGTTTCGTCGGTATACCCAAGTTATGCAAAGAGTTTGGAATTTTGCTTCTTTCAATGCAGTCGAACGCCTGTTTAAAATCCAAAAACAGTAGGTGTAAATCTGTGTTGAATTCATAGCATTTATCTATAGTTTGCTTCAGTAGGAACACTTGATCAGTTGTTGACCGGTTTGGTCTAAATCCACACTGATATTCATCCAATATTAGCTCAGCTTTTTCCTTTAATTTTTTCGAGAGAATAATTGAAAGCACCTTGTAGCATACATTCAGTAATGTAATTCCGCGGTAGTTCTCGCAATTCAGTTTGTCACCTTTTTTATGGATGGGTACTATTAAGCCCGTAAGCCATCCTGTTGGCATACATTCCTCCTGCCATATTTGTTCCATCAGCTGGTGCAGCGTTAGAATGTTTTCCTCACCAATTTTTTTTATCAATTCGGCTGTTATTCCATCTTCGCCGGGGGCTTTATAGTTTTTAAGATTTTGTATGGCGTCTTTTACTTCATCTAACGATGGAGCTTCAATTAAGTAACGTTGTTGCTCAGTTTGCTCACTGATGTTTCTTGGTGTTACAATATTGCTTGTATCCCCTTCCTGCGTATTAAGTAGCTCTGAAAAGTATTCTCTCCAACGAGTGACTATTGATTCTTCTTCTGCAAGGGTGGCGCCGGTTTTATCTTTACAGTTTATTAGTTTCGGTTGGAAGCCGTTTTTTTGCTGTTTAATGCCGTTAAAAAATTTCCTCATATCATTTCGATGAAAGTTCTCAGCTATGCTCTCCACTTTAGCTTTAAGGTGTAATTTTTTCTTCCTTCTGCAGAGTTTTGTGATGCGATGCGATTTTGCGTTGGTATGCCGCTAGATTTCCTATGTCTTTTAATTTTTCATCGTTCCACTTTATTCTTTTTAATCCTCGGTTTTTTGCAACGTTGGAGATCCTCTGGCGTAGGATTGTTTTAACCAGATAATGATCGCTATCGACATTTGCCCCTCTGCATATATGCGAGTCGATTATGGTTGATAGCCTTCTTTTATTTATAAGTATATGGTCAATTTGGTTAACCCTTTGTGATCCTGGTACTTTCCACGTACCTTTGTGTATGTCTTTGTGTGGAAAATGTGTACTACTTATATACATATTTGTGCTATTTGCAAATTCGCATAATTTTAATCCATTTTGTGATGTGACATGATGCAGAGAGTGTTTTCCTGCTATGTTTTCTGTGAACGTTTCTTTACCTATTTTGGCGTTGAAATCCCCAAGAATGATCGTTGTATCATAACTACCGACGCTGCTACATATTTGTTCTAATTCGTTGTAAAATATATCTTTCTCTGTATCATCCGCTTCTTCTGTTGGTGCGTATGCGGATATTAAAGTAATATTATTGAATTTTCCCTTAATTCTTAGAAGGCATATACGGTCAGTAACTGGTGTAAAACCTAGTACCGTTTCTTTTAGGCGCTTTGCAATCATAAAGCCTGTTCCATATAGACCACTTCTATTGACGTTTCCACTAAAGTATAAAGAGAAATTTCTCTTATGGATAGCACCATTTCCTTTCCATCTAATTTCTTGCAGCGCCAAGATGTCAATTTTATAGTCATGCTGTTGCTGAGCGATTTCGTGCATCATACCTGCCCGTAGCATAGTTCTAATATTCCATGTGCCTTTTTTTATTATAATTTTTACAAGTATAACTCAAAAAGATAGCTTTGGTTCATACCCCAGTAACCAACGCCTCAGATAAAAAACTTCTTATGTAAAGGAAGGCTGAGAAGTGTACGCCAAAATTTCAAAGGTAGGCCAAATAATTAAAAACTTCCGCATAAACAATCTTTTGCGAGCTCAGTCACATTAATATAATATGTTTCAGCTACTAAATGCATGAAATTAAAATAGAAACTTTTTAAGCTAGAAGCATGAGATATAGGAATTCCTTCATAAGTTTCAGCTTAAAACTTTGGAGCATATTAATAAGTGTCTTATAATACATAATACAATTAACTAAAATTCAAGAGACGGATATTCCTTCTAAGGTACTCAATTCAGACCTTATTTTCAATAAAACAGATCGTCCTATTCCTTTCCCAAACTGGCTTTTCAAGTCTCAAACCTTG
>CAUJBZ010000156.1:0-14426 GCA_963082915.1 Dolichopus griseipennis
GAAAATATCAAGTGGCAACACTGTTCGTAGATTAAGAGTGTTAGCCGAGACGGGAATTAAATGGATTTGAACTGAAGTCTTCTGAAGAACAAAATTCAAATCAAGTAAAAATGAAAGAGAACTTGTAATAATTTTGTTTTTTCTTTAAAATTGCTTTTATTTTTTCGTTTCGTATTTAAATAAATTACATTTGGAGGTTTTTATTACGCGGACATTAACTTTTGTTTTTTAATAAATGAAAAAAAAAAGAAAAGTAAAAATAAAATTTTATGTTATTTCATATTTGTTTCTTTTGTTATTTTTTTTATTTGCCGATACTTGCGTAAGTTTTTTTTTTTATGCGGTTTTTGTTCCTGGATATTATGTGTATGTATCAATGTATGTACTGACTGACTAAAGTTTTACAGAATATTTTTAATTTAATTTTAGGCAGATGTTTGTTACAATTGAAAATTTAATTTTTAAATTATTTTAATGAATATTAGAATATTTTTAATTAAAGTTTTGGTTTTATACATTTACATTTAAAAGGTATCCATGTTATATTTATGTATTTAAAAATATATTGACCTTACTTATAGAAAGCAATCTTGTCTTGATGGATGTATTTACAATGTTAATAATTATACCTCCTTATGTTATACAGTAATATATTCGGAATTAATGTAAAATTCGGATTGGTAGATAGTATTATAAATAAGAGTTATGGCTCATGCAAGAGCTATGTCTATGGATTTAATAACTGTAATTTTAAAAATTAATTAAAAATGAATACAATAGTAGAAAATAGTTATTAGTTTATAGTCAATAGTTTATTTTTATATTATTTAACCCTAGATAGAAAAAAATTAATAATTTTACTAATTTTTTTTTTCTGACAATGTATTTTTTTTTCTTTTGACACTATACCGTTTAATTACTTGACATTTGAATACGTAGAGAAAGTGTAAAAAATTTAAAGTTTAACAACTTTTTAAATAGCTGCGTAATGGCTGCATCAAAGCTGCGTCTATTGTAGACACTTTCTTATAATTCAATACATTTAATTTAGTTTGACAGATTGCTACGTGTAGAGAGCGAAACGAGAGTGTTCATTGTAGATAGGCTATTATAATAATAAATTTAAATTAAAACTTCAAAACTTAATAAAAACAAAAGCGTCCAAAACTATTTTTAGATTATAAAATCTCTCAAGTTGTAATCATTTCAAATTGTAAAATAGGTAAGGCTTTGTTTGGTAAAAAAGCTACATTTAATCAATTTTTCCTTAAAACAATTTCAATAGATGGTGCTGACTTACATATCTGAATTTTAATTTAATTTCAACCATTTCAAGCACATGTTATTAAGAATTGTTAAATACAAAACAGATAGAAAATAAATCAGTATATACATATTTCAAATAATGCAATACCTATACCTATTACCTAGGTTGATAGGTACTTAAAAAAATCAGAAACTTATTCAATTTCCTGGTATAATTTTATTGATAAATGTTAATTACTTATAAAAAAATCAAAAAAATTTTTTAATTTTAATTTTTAAATGGGTCTCAGATATTTGTAACCTTGATACACGCAATTTGATAAAGTCTATTAATTGTATCTAATAGCAGTTTTTTTTCTTGCATCAAAAATTAAAATTAAAAATTCTAATAAATTTTTTTTGCGTTAAAAAGCCCCAATTTTTTGAAGGTTAAAATCAAACCCATTTATTTTATTTTGAAAAGATTGACAGACAACTCTGTTGAACCTATTAAAATACTTTTGTCCCAAGTTGTTTTATATACAAAAAATTTTTGCAAATTATCATTTCAAACACAATGTGTATTGGATATGTTTGTATGTATATTTTGTTGGTAATTTAAAACAAAAAAAAGTTCCGTCTTTTGATCTGTTTATTTCTTAATTTTTTTTACCTTTAAATATTGGTAAAAATTTTTTTTTGTGTTCTTTTATGGTTTTGTTTTTCTGAAATTCTTTTTTTTTTTTCTTATGAATTTATTATTATCTTTTTTTTTATGAAGCACATGCTAAAAACAGAATCGAAAGTTGAAATATTAAAATTAATATTTATATAACAAAAGAAACAAAATTATTAGTACTTATATATATATATATATATATATATATATATAATATAATATGTAAACTATATATATGTATATAAAAAGTATAAATAAAAGTCATTGGATACAAAGTATATTAAAATAAATCTATAGATACTTACCTATATATTTGTTTGATATATGTAATACTATATACATATATTACATTCTGTTAAAATTATATATATATATTTATATGTGTTTATTTATTATATTATTATTTCACCTGTCCATCAAATTATTGTCGAACATATTATAATAAATATTCTAGTAAAACAAAATATAAAAAATTAATATTTATATAATATAATTGGCTCAGCAAAGTTTTAAAGACCAAGAGGTACATGGAGGTATAAAATAATTTTTGAAAGATTGCCCTAAGGAAATTAAATTGCTATATACGTATATATACTACTTATATATAGTAACAATTTGTTGTAGAAGACAAATAAAGGACATCCGTTTTAAGTACTTATTTAATTTTTTCATTTAGAAATTTAATCGATTGCGAAAATTTAATAAATTTATAAAAACTAATAAGTACTTATTGAGCTTAACTTATTTCCTAGAATTAACTTACTTACTTACTGGATCCTAGAACCCCTAGTGGGGCATAGGGCGTCAATTCCCAAAAAAATAACTATTAAAGTCGTTTAAGTGTTTTTGCGAGAAGTTTTTATAAAAATTTAAATCTTTTATAAAAAAAGAAAATTTCTTTTAATTTGGTTGTTAAATTACAAAAATTTCATAAGATCTTGTATATCAATTCAATTTAAGAATGCAAGTACACGAACACCAGGTCATCTGCTCATCTTTATTTATTTTAAGAACTTTTTTCATATTATTTCCTATAAGTACTTGAAAAAAAACTTTTCAGATTACTTGTATATTTAAGTAATCGTAAAAATTCGCTTCCATATATTGCCATTTCATTTCAATGGAAGTATGTAGTTAAAATATTTTGGTTCTTTTTTCAAAATTTAAATTTTTAAAGATCATCTAAGACAGCATTATATCATATTATATCTATATAAGTAATCAAAAATACTTATATCTTATAGTTATTTAAAATAATTTTTCGTATTAATAAGTTAATCTCTGAATTTCTATCCAGTTTTAAGACCAATTTATGAAATAAAATTTAATTACATAAGTACTTGATTTTTACTAATATAATTACTGGTATTTTTTTTTTATATTAAAGTAATCGTTTTCAATTGAAATAAAATGAAATATGAAATAAAATTTATTTACATAAGTAATTGATTTTTACTAATATAATTACTGGTATTTTTTTTTTATATTAAAGTAATCGTTCACAATTTTAAGAATCAATATTAAGAAATACTTAACTGATATGAGTGAATAATTACTGTAAAAGTTAACTGCAAATTTAAGTACTTTTTGAGACTGAGTACTTTTAAGTACTTTTTAAGAAGAAAGTCGTTAGTACTTTATCTATAAATCTAAAATCTATTAAGAAGTATTAAAATCTTTAAATTTCAGTTCATTGTTGAACTTTTATCCGATAATTTCATATAAGTACATATACATGTACTTGTATGATTATCACAGCTTTTCAATTTATGTTAATATACCTAATTAAATTTAAGTAATTACTTCCAACATATTCTTCTGCATGAAAATGATTCTTCTATATTGTCAAAGTAGCTTTAATAATATTTTGTGTTAAAAATTTAAGTACAAGAAGTAAAGTTAACACTTTTAAGTTCATTTTTTTAAAAAAATCTTTATGTACCTAAATACATTAAGGAATTACAAATTTATATGAGGATTTATTATAATTTCAACATACTTTTGCAAACTACTGAAATCATACCTTAAAAAAAAAAACAAAGAAACTTTCAAAAGACTAGTAATACTTATGTTATTTCCTTATAAACATACACTTGTACTCATAGTAATCACTATAGCCACTACCTTAAAATACTTACTTCTTTACAACTAATTCTTATTCTAAACACGTTTTTTCTTAAAAAAATCGTTTATATGTGCGTTAAAACATTTTTTTTGCATATTAATATTTATATATATACATGAATGTATGTATGTATGTTTATATTTATTTATTTTTTTTTCCATTTGAATGATTGTCCTATAATCAAATCTTAAACTGCTCACCTTTATCACCTTTTTTTTTTTTGTTGTTGTTGTTGTAAGTACATCTTGCATTAAATTTTAAAATAAATTTTACAATGATTACAAAAATAAAAAGTGAAAAGTCAGTCAGGTAACTAAAATATTTACTTACTCTCATTTTTTTTTTATTAATAAAACTAAAGAACGCAAAATAAAATTAAAAAACAAGTTATCGATTTCAGATATACCTTATTTTACATTTATATTAATTTGATAACTTTGTAAGCATATTTTATACCATTCGATATTTATAAAAAAGTGTTACCAGTCCTACATTATTTTTTAATAAGTACCTACATTTAAACATTAAAAAAAAAAATAAGTAATCCCTAATACTTGTCTATTATAATTATTTATGTGCATTATTATGTACATATACATATATACTATATTCTTTAGATATAGATAAAATACATATTTTGTTTTTCTTTGTTATCTACAGATACTATTTCTTAAGGTGATTATAATGGTTCCATTATTTTAAGCCTGTTATAATACTAAAAGTTTATTATACCTTTATAATATGCCTTGTATAATATTTGATTATATTATTAATATTATATGTATGTTTGTAATAAATAAGTTTATATTTTAAGATATTAATTAAAAAGATTTGTATAACTGTACAACAATTGATTAAAATTTTTTTGGTAATTATTTATTTAAAGGAATTGTAAATAATAAGTAATCATGTGTGTAAGCGCCCTGTCATATATTAAACGAGTTTTAATAACTGTAATTTCTGTTAATAAAGTACATTTGAATGTCTCTTGATTAGGCTGCTCTTTGTCCATAAGTATTGAATATAAAACCAAATAATGACTAGTCATAAGTACTTAGCTAAAGGATTAAGATTATTAAGTACTTGTCAAATTTTTTGACATAACTAATTAGTCTAATTTTTCGAAAACGGCAACACCTTTTTAAGAATCTTTGTTTTCAAAGTGTTGTATTTGATAAGAGGTGAGGTATTTTTTTTATAAGAAATTTAAGGATTATTTGTTGTATAATTCGACAGTTAGGTATTGGTAATCTGACTTATTTCAGTCATACTGTCATACAAGGACTTATCTCGGGTAGTTATTTTAATACTACCGTAGCTTGAATACTTAATTACAGAAGTCTCTGAATTGCTATTGCAAAAGTCTTATTTAACCATAACCATGACTTTAGAACCATTTTGGGTTCTTCGGTTCTTGAGGTTTAATAAGCTCAAAATTCTATTTTAATTTAAAGATATTTGAATATTCATGTTCTCCGTAAATAAACGTTCTTGTATTTCTTTATCAGATAATTTTAATTTCTTTTTAAATTTAATAAGTTTTAGTTTAATTTAACTTGTTTTATGGCCTCAACCTAAATGATGATAATTAAAATTGTATGCGTGAATTCGTTTCTAGATTCGTAGACGTTATGATATAAGTCATTATTTTACCCGTCATACGTTTTACCTTTTAATTAGGTTGGGGTCTGAAAGCTAAAGTTTATTTATCTCGATATAAAGTACATATAATACATGGGCCCTATTGCATCATCCACCTATCATTAATGAAATAATTAAATTATCAAAATTTTTGGTGCATCAACACCACCATATCTGGCAAAAATTTATGAAGTTTGATTAGTAAAAAACACTCACTTATCAAAAAAATGATTATCTGATTAGGGATTATTTTGGGTGCAATAGGCCCCAGGATTCTATTGTACCAATCACTTATAATTCACAATCAAATAATTAAACAGTTGATTAGTAAAAACAAATTATTTATAAAAAAAATGATTATTTAATTATTCGATTAGGAACAAATTGTTGGTGGAATAGGGCTCTACATTTATATTTATAATTTAATAGAAAGTATTGGAAGTGTTAGAATGGCACATACTATCCCCCATATTCAAACAACAACTTCTTTTTTGAGATTTAAAGTTATTAAAATCAAATGATCAACAAAGTGCCAAGATTTGGTCAGAAGCTGCAGTTTAAAGTCCTTGGATGAGGTTTAAAGTCTAGCGCAAAAATTTCAAAAAATATCTGAACTCGACAATCTTATAATGAAACGCACAAAACTTTTAGTAAAAAAAAAATTAAAATAAATTAATGTAAAAAAAAATGCTTATTTAAACAATAGAACTTATTTCATGTCACTTGTTAATATTATATCTATCTAGGTTTTTGAAGAGGAGTTTGGGAGGATTATAAAAGAATGTTGAACCACTATGTACTTGTTTTTTTTTATATATGTAGTATTTTTTTTTTTTATTTTCTATTAAAAATTTTTTTTTTATTTCAAATTTTTATATTCTTTTGTTCTTTTTAAAAAAATATTATGTACTGGTTTGTTATCAAGTTTGGTCTGTTTGCGGTTCAGTCACACCTATTGCCCAGCTGGTTTTTCCTTATTTTTTTTATCTCTAAAGTGTATTTGTTTTTTTTTTTTTTTATTTTTTTTTTATTTTAATATCCGTATGAACGTAGTGTTAAAGGGTATTCTTAATTTGAAATACGGTTTGTAACGTTGTAAAGAAGGGTGGGTAGATATAGTCTGAAAGATATGGATCAAATTAGAATCAAAATATCAATCGCATTTTAGCGTCCGATATATGCTCGTCCCTCCATACTGCCTAACCGTATGTCTAGGATTAAAGGAGCTAGGATTTCGAAATTTTCACAAAATGATCTTTCGTACACAAACCGTCTTAACTATTGAAAACCATTCGGTTTAATGAACAGATTCGAGTAGTTGCCTTACAACTTCCTCTTTTATATGAGATTTACTTTACATTGAATAAAGTTGGATTTCTAAAATGTTGTCAAAAGTAGTTAACTTTAATGGACAACGTCGGCACAAAATATAATTGAGCAAGAGCAAGGACTCGAGTTCTGCCATGCAACTTATATTTTATTTTATACTTTCCTTGGGCTCTAATAAGTTTCGTTTCTGAAATTCTACCAAAATCATGGAGTGATATCCTATAGTTGTCATAGTCTAATCTACACTCTTCCTCGTTTTTATTGTTTTATTTTTTAGGTCTATATAGTTATAGATATATACACAATTATAGAACGCGTCCATACGTTCTTATGTTCATATTATAAAACCAAAGCAAAAAATAAAAAAAGTAGCAAAAGAACTTTAAGCTGGTTGTTAATAATTGAATAGTAAAAAAAAATTAAAATGAAAATAAAAACGTACTTTTTTTGCACGTTTTTTTTTTTTATTTAAAAGAAAATTTTTTTACTCTGACTTTTCCTTATTTTTCTTTGTTCTGAAAAAAACTGAAATTGCTGAGTTAAACATTACTAGTGCTTCAAAATCAAATATTTTATTATATAGTTTGTTTTCAATATTAGCCGGGGACTGGGGAGGGCCGAACATACATATACATGAGAAGGAATATTAAAAATAACCTGTAATATGATGGTACCATAAAAAGTGTAGAGCAAAAAAAGAAAAGCCATCCAAGAATGTGTAAATTTTTTTTTTTTTTGTAAGTTCTTACATGTATCTAATATCTATATATATATATATATATGTTAGACCTTTTGATATATGTATCTCTATGTTAGATTTTAGATATAGTATATGCTATATACGTATATGAGAATAGAAAATGGGCTATAACATTTTGCTAGCGCCAATTGTATTAGCTTGGATTTTATTTTATATAATATATATATATATATATATTTTTGTTTTGTCAGCTTTTATTTTATTTCTTTTGATTCTTTAAAAAGTACTTATTTACGTTTTGTACTTTATTTTGCGGTTCAATTACTATTTAGAATAATATTACACATATATTATTAGCGTGGAATTTTATAAGTTTTTTAAAAATAGTTCCTAAACATTTTTTTGGTTTATATATATGTACTTTAATGGGTTTTTTAGGTGCATATAAGTTCTAAATTCATTTAAAAAAAATTGCAATTTTTTTAGAAGAAGAGAAGGGAGAATTCGTGAGAAGAGAAGGGAGTTGGGGTAGTACTTAATTTTTCATAGTTTTTCATAGGATTGTTTGTAAACTAAAACAAGTACTATTTTTGGAAGCATATATTAAATATTAATTATTTTAAATAATTTTGATTTATTATACTCGGTTAAATATGGCAAACGTCTGATGATTTTATTTATCATCTCTGAAATATTTTAAAAAAGATGATGTTCCATTGATGACGCGTTACAATGCGTCCAATGAAGATATAATCGTTTGAATCATGCAAAAATTATAATTTTATCTTAAATCAAATAATTTTTTTATCTATTTTTTCTCTAATTATATGAGTAGTTTATATGAGCTGTCTTTACCTCAGGTACATATTGGAAAAGGGGGGACATATCCTATTCTTATTTTTAGAATTGTTCCTAATGAATTCCATTTACAATTTAAACCTTGTGGTAGTACTAGGGATTGTAACAGATACATTTCTATTGGTTATATATATATTATAATAATTTTATATAGGATATTAGATATTTTTATTCTATATCTGTGAGTTATATTATTAAATTAAAATATTTGTTTATATTGTTGTATAAATGTATTTTTTATTAAAAATATATAATTTTTTGTTATTTTTTGTTATGGACTGCGTCCACTTTGGATTCATTATTTTTTTTAGTATTAAATTTTGCAATAAATGTTAAAGAATTAAACTTCTGAATAAAATTGAATTAAACTTCTGATCCTTTAAACGTCCCAATATATTAAGTTAAAGAACAATTTTGTAATTGTAATTCGAAAAGAGCATCCTATAGATAGAATAAAATTGAATTAAACTTCTGATCCTTTAAACGTCCCAATATATTAAGTTAAAGAACAACCTTTTGTAATTGTATTTCAAAACCTATTAATTCTGCAGTTGAATGTGTTTTAAACCTAAATTGAGTATTTGAAGCATGGGACTTATTTAACTTTTGTATTTCAATTATAATTGTGTGTACTACATAATCTGCAGATACTATAAACCTATGCATATTAAATATTAAACAATGGTTTTTGTATTTAAAACCAATTTTTGCTTAATGACAAGATCTGTTGCCCTATTTTTTTTAGCATAATAAAGCTAATGAATTGAAATTTAATAATATAATAATGAACTCTTTCATTTTTATTTATTCTGAGTGTGATGTAAAGTGCCATACACTCGTCAACGATGCTTTCTTATATATATATTTAAACAGTTGTTTTTATTGCAAAATTAAAAATTTTCAAATATTTATTTAAATATTTAAAATTATTCTGCAAAAATAAATTTTTGCAATTTTTTAAACATAAACCTTCAAAATTATTTGATTTAACTTAAGTATACGAGTTTTACTAGTACTTAAAGTCGTCTTAAGTAATCATATAAGTATAATATCTTTTAATTTGAATAAATATCAAAGAACTTATAATACTTATCTGTCTGGTGTGTTTAAATATATATGTATATATATATATTAAATATATACATATATAATTATTCAGGTACAGACAAATAAATTAAAATTAAGCTGCTTAATTGTTTTTAATTTGAATTGAAACTGGTATCATAATATTGTGACGTATGTTCAAAAAATATTGCGATTATTTGAAATCAAATATTGAATATGAATTTTCTTTAAATTTGAATTATTCGAAATATAAACATAAAAAATTTTAAAAAATTTAAATTTTTTAGATTTAAAATTGGGTAAAAAGTCTGTTATTTGTATTCTACAGTAAGTTCACAATTGTATGAACAGTGTAAAGTTACTTGGTAATCAGAGTTTTAAGTATGGAGCTTTGGGTTTAAACTAAAAGTGTATCTTTTGAACACACCATTAAAAATATAAATAAATCCAAATAAATTCACCATTTCTCTTACCGACTGAATGGCGCAGTGGATTTACCGATATTTAAATAACTCTTTATCTAGAATTCGATTCAATTCAGCTACCATTCCCCATTAGGTTCAAATGAATGACATCATAAACAATTATTAATAATTATTAAATCCATAATTAATTATTATATCTTTAATTTAGAAAATACATTATAAACAAATAAAAAATATTACAAATTAAATTTTAATTATCATTTAAATTAACTCACAGATATTGAAATATCTTATAAATTCAAATAAAAAGTCATCATCATAATTTGCAGGTCGCGGCTCAAATATTTAAATAAATAATAAACAATAATTTTAGTCACTAGTTATCTATTAAAAATCTAAGGCATTTCCACATTTTATAAGGCCAGGTTATTAAGATCAATTCCAATAATTAGAATATGATATATCCAGTACCTTTTCTCATGTTCAACATGCGCCTATGGTATAGACAGGCTTGTTGACCTAAAACATAAACAGTTAGCACTTAAAAAAAAAGTGGGATTAATGAACCAGCTTGGCAAAATATCAAAACTCATTAAAACTAGACTATAATAAATATATTACTAAAAATTGGAATATTTTAACGCAAGTAAATTTCACATAAAGCTGTTTTAATAAGTATAATGTATGTTTTGCAATGTTAATTCTTCATTCATTCATTAATTATTCATTTACCGTCTGTTCGTATTTAACATGTATTAACATAAGTTAAAACAAATTAAAGTAAATTAATAAAGTTATTAAAAAAAAAATTTATATTTATAGAAGTTGAGTTCAACTTTGCACCTAAAGATACCTATTGAAACCACTTAAAACCAGTAATTTTAATTTCAAATTCACTGAGTTTTAATTTCTTTAATTTCTTTCTTGTAAAATTGTAAAAAAACACTGCAACTGAATCAAAAATTTTGTTTTAACTTCAAATATTTAAATCTTTAATTTAAAATTTCTTTAATTTAACTTTAATTGAAGATATTTTTAGTTTTAGTGAATTTTCTTTCAATTTCCTGAAACTTCTTTACGTTAAGTGACAATTATTTTTTTTTGAAAATTAAGGTTACTTTAGATTATAATTTCAATTCTGTGAAGGTATCCTAAAGTCCAAGTGTCCATAGTTTTTACGACCTCCAGCTTATTTTCCGTGTTTTGTCTTTAAAAGTTATTTCATTTTAAATTTAGGTACAGTATTCAAAAATTAACATTAAAAAATACAACACTAAGTATTCATTTAGAATAAAAATGCTTTCAATTAAACTAAACATTAAGAACAAATATATTCATTAAAGAAAAAATATCCTCACTTAAAAAGAAAATATTTTTGGCATTTTAAGTTCTTAAATTTAGAGACAATACTAAAAAATTACCCTAATAGAAATATATTCACTTAAAATAAAATTTGTTTCACTTAAATAGAAAATTCTTTATTTGAAATTCGAATATCTTAAGTTAAGGTTACAAGACATTTGTACATTTGCATTTGCACTTTAAAGAAAAATATATTCACTTAAAGTAAAATTATATTTGATTTAAAATAGAATATATTCAGTTAAAGTAAAAAAGAGTACATCTTTATTTACAATGCCTTTGAAGGGCTAAAAAAATGCAAGCAAGTATATTTTGCCAAAATATTATCTTAGGTGAAAAAGCCTTTATTTTAAACTTTTGCTTTCATAACTATTTTCCTGTTTTTATGCAAAATAATATTTTAAAATTAATGTTTGGTAACACTTAATATGAGTATGCAAAATTTAAATTGTGAAAATATTTAAAATATATGCAAATACATTTTTAATCCCATTTTATTTTATAGGACTTTTTTGTACCTTAACCTGATAAAATTAAAATATATACATATGTAAGTTTATATTTGTAAATGTTTGTGTATATATATATATATATATACAGTATTAATTGTCTAAGATACGTTGTGTATCAATTTTTTAATCAGAGAAGGAGTCGTCGTCATTTTAAAATATAACAGAAATTTATTAACTAAATCTTAACTTAAATAGATCAGACCTGTATATTTCAAGTATAAGTACTATTACCTGATACTCATCACATATCAAGTACAATAATTACTTAGATTTAGGTACTTCATAAGTACTTATATAGGATCATCTTAAATTTTTAGTTTAATTACTTTTGTAATTATTCTTTGATATTTGAGTATTTTCGAAAATACTCAGTAAGGATTCAATTATTTTCCAAGTATTAAAGTATTTTGCAAATATTTTTATTAATACTGTAAATCGAAATCTAAATAATACTTGTATTTCACAAAGTAATTGAGTATTAGGTAATGGGACAACTGCACTTAAGTACAATTTTACTCAGTATTATACAGGTCTGATAGAAAGCAATAAGGAAAGTATGATATTAATTTTTTACGTAGAATTCGAATTAAGTAATTCGAGGTTGCTCAATTGAGCCATTCGTTAGAGAATTTGATAGAGTTACACTAATTTAGTAATTAGTTACGTTAATGTTAAAATAACAACTCTGTCCCTGCTCAAAAACTTATAACAAATAGTCTGGTACACTCTGTACATTTATAAAGTTTTAAGGTAATAAAAATAAAATTATCTTTTAAAGAATAAATATTTTCTTTTGTTTAGCTGCAAAAACTTTTTCTAATGTTCTTTTTACATTTTTTACAACACGTTTAAGAATAATTAGCAAATCTTTTTTTTTTTTTCTTAAAAGTTAAAGTAATTTAAAATTTCAAATTAAATTTTGCTTAAACAAAATGTATACATATTACATATAATATATTTTAAATACTTAAAACATATATGTTTTGTATATATATATATATATGTACTTAATATCATTTAACTTTGTTTCCTATTTTTTCGAATGAAAGGATTTGAAAAGGTTTTTGTTGGAAAATTGAATGAATCTTGAGAATCTAGGCATATCAAGGTACTTGAATAGAAGGAAATTACTTATCTTTTGTTATGTCTTTGATAAATTCTAAAAAAAAATAAAAAAAAAAAAATTAACTTTTTTTATTATATTATGTACAATTTGTATCTATAAAATATATGGTAAAATATAATGTAATATATGATGCATATAGATACGAGTATACAAGAATTTTTCTATTAATTTTGTGTTTAACTTTTTAAATGCTTGAAGAAATATTTAAAAATTTTTTTTTGTTTAATTTTGTAAGTAACTTAAAGTTAATGGAGTTTTTGAGAATGTTGAGAAAGGTGAAAAAATTAAAATAAATTGAAACTAAGCTGTCTTCAGATTGATTCTGTTGAAACATTTTTTAAATATATTAGCTTTTAAAATTAAATATGAATGCATAAAGTATCTAACAGTTTAATATAATTTTAAAGTAAAATTTGTTAAATTCAATCCAAGTACTCATATAAATTATTCAAACATTGACCAAGGCATGGCCAAAAAAATTATATGGCTATGCCTAGCAATGGTCTGCTGGAAAGCCTGTCTTTTTACTAGTAAAGATCTGTCTAAATTTTTAGCTGTGATTTTAAAGAAATAATTCTAAAATTTTATCAAAGTACTCATATAAATTATTCAGACATTCATTGTTCAAGGCATGGCCAATAAAAATTATGTGGCTATGGCAAGTAATGGTCTGCAGGAAAGGTTATCTTTGTGCTAGTAAAGATCTTTCAGAGTTTTAAGATGTGATTCTAAAGAAGTAATTGTTAAATTTAATCAAAGTACTCATATAAATTATTTATACAATCATTGAGTATGGCCCGCAATAATTACGTGGTTATGGCTAGCAATAATTTTCTGGAAAAAGTATACACATTGGTAAAGATCTGCCTAAGTTTTAAGTTATGATTTTAAATAAAAACTATGTTACAGACATTTATTGACCAAGCCATAACCATCACAAATTATCTGGCCATTACAAGCAATGATCTGCTGGAAAGGAAAGACTGCGATAATTAGTTTTAATATCGAATTGAATGCAATCTTCTTTTAGTGAATAATTTATTTCTAATTTCATTTCATTTGTTCGAACATTTAATTTCAATTTCAAAGTAAAAAAAAGATAATGAATGAAAAAGAGTGAAGATTTTACTAAGAGAAAATGAATTAATTAATGTAAGTACTTTTAAAATAAAAAGTAATCACTTTATTTATATTGTTACATTATAAAGTTATCAAATAAATTAAAAAGAACATAAAACATTATAGGTATAAAATTTGGCAAAAAAAAAAATTAATATAGAAAGAAAGCAATTAACATGGTTTTTATGTACTTACACACACAATATATTAATTTTAAATCTACCATCTATTCTTTTGATG
>CAUJBZ010000157.1:0-65083 GCA_963082915.1 Dolichopus griseipennis
TCAGATTTCATAATATATACTCCCATCACGATTCCAACTCTTATCTAGGATACATCAGGTACCCTTAAAAGTATTTTAATCATCCAAAAAAAAACATAATAATTGCAATTCAAAAAAAAACATATTTATAATTATAATTGAAAAATAACATTCCCAGCTAATAATAAGATGGTAAATTTAGTGAGACATAAGAACTTTAGCAACGAGCTATATAATTCCCTAAAGAATTTATCACCATTAGAGTTTTGACTCAGAAATGTGGGTCATAACTCCATTAAATTGTTCCCAGCTGAAGTCTTATTAATCTAACTAGCATTAATTTTAATTATATATAACATCAATGGGAGGTACGAATATATATAGACTTTCTTGAACTATAATATCAAAAATAACTAGCACACATTTTAGAGTTGGATTAAAAATCAAGGTATCCCAAAATTAAGAAAAAAACAATAATTTTACACATAAACTAATTTTTGAAAAAAGGTCAATCCTGATAACCAAAGTCTCTTATACTAGAATTCATAAAAAATTTGGAAAGAAGGTTAACTTTGATTTTTTAACTAACTTAAAAATGTTTCTTAATTTACAATCTCACATTGATAAATATATAAATACATTTTGTTTTATATTTGGTATTTTACTTATATAGTTTTATATTATCAAAACTTAAATTATAAAGATCCGAAAAGACTTTCAGAAATTATTTCAAAATAAATTGCGACTTAAATATATTAGTATATGTAATACGCTAAATCACATAATTCTAGTTATATGATGTTTTAACTGCCATTAAAAATTAGTAAAAGGAGTTATTACTCGCTGAATTAATTTCAAAAGGGACTTAGAACCCTTGAATCTTGTCAAGGGACTTATGTCCCTCGTAATTTTTTTAAAATGATTCAAAGGTTCCTTAGGAACTTATGTCACATTAAATGATTCATAAGTCCCTATGAGAATTAGGACCCTGGGAGTTATGACTCTGGGAGTTATGACCCTAGGAGTTATGACCCTTACCAAAACAATGTAAGTATATAATCATCTATCAAGAACTCTTATTGAAATAACCTTTAAAAAGTCAATATTTTCTCCTATAAACTTCATTGAAATTTATTAAAAAAAAAAATTAAATAAAAATAAAAAATACATAATTTCAAAATGAATGAATACTAATCCAACCCTGTCTTAAATGATTAATTTCATATAATACAATAAAAATTGTCAATAAATTTCATTTTATAATAAAATAGAAAATAATAAGCCTCTTAAATTAATATTAAATATCTATTCTACCTTTAACACCTGTCATAGTATTAGTTTTAATATGTATGGAATTATTTTCCAATAAATTTATTTTTTATTATTTTTTTTTTTTTTTCAATTTTAAATTGATTGACATACTGATTATTCCATTTTTTTTTTTTTTTTATACCTGTTTTACCTTATTTAAACAATATAGGCTTTTTGTTTTTTAAATTAACTATGTAAGGTAAAGTAACTTGTATAAAATTGTTATTTTTGTTTTTGACCGTGAATTAAATAATTTTTTTTATTAATTTAAAATAAAAAAATGCTAATTTTTTTAATTGATTAATAAAAAAGGATTCCAGTAATTCTAATTCCAATAGCATTATATGGTATAATTTAAAAAAAAATTCCGTTATTTTTTAACCTCAAAATTAGAAAAATTTGACCAAATATGTAAAATTTATATTACCGTAGTAAAATCACAAAGTTAATTAACAAGGAAATAAAAACTGTAAATATTTAATTTATTTGTACATCTGTAATGTAAAATATAAAATAAAAAATGCAATTTATGGAATAAATCTCAATTTAGAATTTTGATTGAAATGAACAATTACAAATAAAATAAAAAATTAAAAAAGAAATAATAGTATTGGAATAAAAATTAGATGCGATATGATATTAACAGTTTTTATAAATTTAAAAATAACGGAACTTTGTTAGAAAACTATACTTGAAATGGAGATCATTTATACTATCTAAATTTCATAGAACTGTTGGATGTCTTAATTAATTTTCTGCAAAATTAATAATATTAACATTGGATGTCATATCCAGAAAAAAAGAAACTTCCCAATTTGTACGTAACAAAAGAAAATTGTAATAATAGGATGCAACAATAATCCTCCATTTGTTTCCTTTTTGAATTATTTAAGGCATACGCAAAACCATATTAAACTTTGTTCCAGTTATATAAAACGCCATTTTCACTCAACTGTTGATTCTGTACTTTTCCATTATACAAGATTAAAGTAATACAAAATACAATAATGGTACGGCTCGTAGGCCGCTATAACGCCCTGATTGATTCCCTAAAAGAAATGGACTAGATTCACCGGTCCAACTCTATCTACCTATTCTAGCTGCATGGACTCTAAGCAATAATTGGCTCGTGTCTATCCCTGTCATTAGACTAAAATCACTCTTTTTTAATTTCAGGTCCCTAGAAAATCTTTGTATGAAGGCATCCTAGTGGAATGCATTTAGTGCTATTTCGCCTAGGATTTATCCTAGGTTTTTTTTATTTGCTTTAACTCCGAGTAAAAGAGCCCTGTTGAGTCTGTGTCCATTATGGGTTCCCTGATTGCTTTCTTAGTTAGTTCGCCAGCTATTTCATTGTCGAAAAAATCTGAGGGTGCCGGGATCCAAAGTATTGATCCATGACTATTACAATTTGACTTTTATTCACTTTCCAATATGTATGCCTAAATTAGATTATCAACCATCTAATCTGTTGTATTTTAATAGCTTGGAATGTATTTCATTTTCGATTTCCCATAAACGTTTTTCTATCTTCCAACCAAGTTCCTCAACTAAAAGTCTTTCTTGTATACTTTTTAGTTTAAAAAGAAAACTTTCATTGAAAATTTTTTTAAATATAAAAGTAAAATCATTATTAATTTAAGTCACATAATTTTTTGGCACAACATTGCTTTTATAATAAATACTTTAATGTTCATGGCATAAGTATGCAAAAAAATTTAAAAATTCTATAAAAAAAAACAAAATAAACTTTTATAATGCTTAAATTGGCAATTACTATATATGTATAATAGAAAGTTTCAATTGTTTTTTAGAAATAAATAGAAAAAGATCTTGAATATTAACATAAAAAAAAATAAGATTCAAAGGAATATAATTCTAATACAGAACCTATACAGTCAAGCTGTAGAGTACAGGCAAAACCATGCATGAAATGTATATTAATATTACTAAAACTATTCTATATCAGACCTGAGTAAAATGGTACTTAAGTACATTCGTAAGTACCCATTCCCAGATACTCATTACTTTATTAAATATTACTTCGATTTCCATACTTACAAAATTTAAGTATAAGTAAAAGAGTCAAGTAAAAAAATATCTTTTCCAAAAGTAATTAAATTTTAAGTTAAATTACTTTTGTAATTATTTTTGGATACTTAATTATTTTCGAGTAATTAAGTACCTTGAAATACTGAAGTATCAAGAATTTTTTACAAGTATTTAAGATTTTGCAAATATTTTCATTCATAAGTTCCAAAAATATCGAAAACAAAGCAATTGACAAAGTAATACATAGGTATTTGACAAAGTAATGAGCATCAGGTAATGGTACTTGTAATTGAACTGGTACTTGAAAATTACAAGTCCAATTGATATATATAATTTTCCTAAGCATTCAAGATTTTACAAATATTTGCATTTATAAAGTCCAAAAGTATCAAAAACTAAGTATGACAAAATAATACTTGTATTTGATAAAGTAATGAGCATCAGGTAATGATACTTGTAATTTTACTGGTACTTGAAATTTACAAGACTAATTGATATATATAATTTTTCTAAGCATTCAAGATTTTACAAATAATTTCATTCATAAAGTTCGAAAGTATTGAAATCTATAATTATTTGACAAAGTAAAGTAATGAGTATCAGGTAATGGTACTTGTAATTGTACTGGTACTTGAAATATAAAAGTCTAATTGATATATTTACATTCCATTAGACCCAATTTTTATTTTGAGATAGCGCAGAAACTATAAGCCCAATTTTCACTAGTTATATCTTAATCTAAAGATTGAAATGGTCCGGAAACTATGTTTGCAGGTCCAATAATCTTGGAGACATATCGATATATAACTTTCGCAAATATCACACAATAGATTACGCGTACATGCCAATCTATTTATTATATAAAACAAATATATATTTGTTGTCTATTTTCTATATATTAAACAATAATCAAATCATTTATAGAAATCAATTTTTTTTTTTAATTATCATCACAATAATAAATTAAAGTCAATAATCATTTAAAATTTGTTTCCACCTGTCATCATTTTATCAATAGCATGTCTAAACTATAAAAACTTTAATTCAAGCGTACTTTTATATTACACTTTTGACTTTTTATAAACAAAATAATAAATTTTAGCACGAATCACTTGACAAATTAAATATAATATATGTAGTTAGTTATGTATATATAAATATACAAAAAAAAAAACGATTCTTAATAATAATAATTGAAATTTCAAATCACAACAATGACAAAAAAACAAAAACCACAAAAACAATTTACAAAATAAAGAAATTGAAAAATAAAAATGCCAAAAAATAAATTAAAAATTCAACAAATGACAATAAAAATGAATTATTTTAGTGACTTTTATTTTATTTAATACTAAAATACAAATTTTATGGTGACTTGAATTAAGGCCCTGCGAAATAAAGCCCCCGTGGTGTTATTTCCTATTTAATGAGAAATAAAGCCCTGGGGTTTTATTTCTCGTAGTTATTGAGAAATAAAGCCTCCAAAATATGGGAAATAAAATGCAGGGTTTTATTTCTCTTTCAAGTTGAACTACGACTTCTGTGAGAAATAAAGTCTCGAGGTATTATTTTTCATTTCAATTGAACCGAAGAAATGAAAAGAACACAATGGTTTCATATATTTTATGGTTTCATATACAGACTTTCTTGAACTATAATATCAAAAATAAATAGCACACATTTTGGAGATTGAATCAAAATCAGGGGTATTCTCTTTTTCCAAAATTAAAAAACAAATAATAATTTTACATATAAACTACATTTATACTACAAACTACACATATAAACCTAATTTTGTAACCAAAGTTTTGAATACATTAATTCATAAATACTCTGGAAAAAGGGTCAACTTTTTAATTTTTGAACCAACTTAAATATGCTTCCTAATATAGAATCTTGCATATGTTGTTTTACATCTAATATTTTACTTATATAACATATATATATATATATATATATATATATATATATATATATTTATATTTTTTCCAGGTTTGAATATTACAAAAATGGATTTTATTATTTAATTAGAAATAATAACTTGGGACTTTATTTCTCAAGAAGTCGAAAGATTCAATTGAAAGAGAAACAACACCCCGGGGCTTTATTTCTCATAGAAGTCGTAGTTCAACTCAAAATAAGGGTAAAACCCCGGAGCTTTATTTTTCAATTACTATGAGAAATAAGACCCAAGGGCGTTATTTCTCATTAAACGGGAAATAATACCCCGGGGGCTTTTTTCACAGGGCCTTCATTCAAGTCATCAATTTTATTAGTTATATTATATGATATAGTATATATAAAGATATATACTCTTGTTATAACCTTGACAATGAACCGATTTATTTATTTTTTTTTTCGATTTTGTTTTTTTATTTGATTCACAATAACGATAGTTGATACCTAGTTAATTATGTCAGTAGGGAATTTCGATTTATTTGTCTTCAAAAAAAAAAATTACTTAAAAATACGTTCATTCATTCTCTTTGATTAAGATAATGATTAATAATCAATTTTCGAATAAAACTGTGTAATTTAAAATTTTATATAGAAATAGATAAAAAAAAATATATAATGTAGTTTTATGTTTAAAATAATACTAAATTGTTAAAATCTAGATTTTAAATTAGATACGATTTTAAATTTTTAATATTCATCTATACTTACATTAAATATATGTATTTCGAAAAAAGGTTTTTACGATTTTCGAAAACATTTTCTAAAAATTTTTAAAAATAGCTATTCTCTAATCCAATAGGAAAATATAAATCTCACATATATACCAAAGAAAAGTTTCAAATCTATTTACATACATGACTTGGTTTCAAATTGTGAGAATTATGTGAAAAATACCTAAAGAAATGTTTCTGAATACAAATTAATAATTAGGACTTATTTTTTGTATTTGAAAAAAATAAAGGCTACCTCCATTTTGGAAAACGGGTAAAATTATTAAATTACCGAAGAAAGGGCGACTGGACAACTGGCGTGGAATCACTCTCCTCAATGCAGGTACAATATCATAGCAAGTCATACAAGGCAAAATACAGGAGAACATTTGAAACCAAAGTTACGCAAAAATCAAGCAGGCCTTCACCTCCATAGAGCTGTATGGATAAAACAAAAGCACTGCAAATTATCTTCGAGCAAACCTTCGACACTGTAAAAAAAGGTTTAAGTTTTCGCACGATTTTAAACTTGTATGGAAAAACACCCAATTCTTCAGGAATAAAAAGCTTAGGATCTTCAATGCTTGTGTAAACCTTGGTTATGTATGGCAGTAAAACATGAATAATATCTAACATCATCAGCCAGTAACAGCAAGTATTCATTAAGAAATGTTAAAGCATTATATGCATAATATTTTGGCCCACCAAAATAAGCATCGAAGAACTATGGAGATTTACAGAAGAAAAACCCCTACTGAGAGAAAATAGAAAGAAAAAATTCAATAAAATTCAATATACTAATAAAAGATCACAATAACATGAATCGTATGGTTTTGGAATTAAACCCCGAGGAAGTAGAAGTCACAAGCGTCCAAATAATACCTCTGGACGCACAGTACTAAATGCACTAAATCAATATGCAACCTCACATGGGATAATGTAAAAACAGTAGTTTTGAATTTTATAAAAGTAGTTCTTATCTTTGAATAACTTACTTGACTAATTTTCTTTTATAATTGAGGGGGGAAAATATTAAAAGTTACCAATGGCAAGATGAGGTTTCGCTAGGTATGTTGGTTTTTTAACCAACTAAAACCTCCGAACTTCTAAAGAATTAAAATTTAATAAAAAGTGTACAAGAAAGCTTAAAGGATAATGAAACTGATTATTGATGAATGATGACGTATAAAATAAAGAGGACATTAAGGGGAAATATTAAACAGAAAGACATTCTCTCTTTTTGTGTGCACATAATTAATCAACTTTAGAGAACATATTAGATTGAATATGGTGCCATATTCTAAATTTAAGAAATCAAAATGTTCTTGATAATTGCACAAGATATTTAAAATTTTTAAAAAAACCTAACATACTCTACACAAATACTGCATACCGAATATTACAAAAAATTAATAAAATAAATTAATATATAATACACTTATGAAATTACAGGATTGTTACTAGAAAGGGAGAGAATTTATGTAAGATAACATTACCTATTAATATAAATAGTGGTGATTAGGACGATCGATCTTTCAACCCAAGGATCTCGTGGTCAAACCCTCGTTGGATCATATCTAATAAAAAAACATAATTTATTATTTATATCATAATATATATAAATAACTTCATAAAATATCTTTTATATATGATTTCATATTTTTATTTTACTTTGTACTATTTTTTAGACAGTTCGATATGTGATATTTTGATTTATTTAAACATTCAAAAAATTTAAATAAAAATGTATAGAATTATGATAAGTATAATAAAAATACATAATATTCGTTCTATCCAATTTTCATAATAACAATTTTATTACACATTATTTGAAAAAAAAAAAATAAATATATATATATATAGTTTTCTAATCATTATCTGCCTACTAAAAATATTGATGAAAATAATTTATTACATTCTTTAAAACCAAAAATAATAAAAAATTACAATACATAATTTCTATACAATTTTATACCAACCTTGACTTTAAGATTATCAATTTAAATAAGTTCAAAAACCGCATTTAGATTTTAGAATATCATTATATATATATATATATTTTTTTTATAATATTTTTGAACTTCGTCTTTTAATTTTATGATAAGTTAAAAGTCTATTCATCCCATATATTATATAGTACAGTCATATAAGATAATTATGTATATTAAATTTAAACTAATTTAGTATTATTTAAAACTTTTTGTTTATTGTAAAAGATAAAATAATTTATTATTGTAAAAGTTATAAACGAATTTTAAACATGTTAATTCAATTAAGTTTAGCTTTATTTCAATAAATTTTAGCTTTGTTTTTTGTTAAAAAAAAAAAACAACTTTATAAAATTGTGCTAAATTTTAGCAAATTGTTGAAAAGATTAATTTAATTATTTAATGAACAACTGTTTTTTCATTTACAAATTTATTGATATAGTTTTGAAATTTATAACGTAATAAATTATTAAATTAAAAACATTATTATGAAATTTAGTTTAAATAAAATTTAATTTAAGTAAGAACTTATAAAATTGTATTACAGACAGTTAACATCTTTAAACTGGGATTTATAAAATTAAAGTATTAATTAAAAGTGTTAATTTATATTAGTAAAAATATAAATACTAAAAATATATGAAATTTAACATTACATGTCAATGAACTCAATAGTTATTTATTGGTTATTTCTCCTCGTGCTCGAAACACCCTTTATGTTCATGTTCATACAAACTCTGGTCTTAAGCATTAAATAATAATTTGTAAAAATAAACTGAGACAGTAAGCAATGTATTCCTCAGCAATCTTGAAAATGGTTCCAATATTGCGTAATCTGCCCGTCTTACGATGTGATATATTAAAAACATTTACAAGTTTTGAAAATAATTAATTAGTTTTCAAAATTGATTTTAAAAAAACGAAGAAAATATTTAGTTTAATCAAACAAACGAAAGACTTAAGTGAGAAACTTGAAATTATAACACTACATTAAATATTTTTACATTATTGTAAACTTTTAAGTAAATAAATTTTTTTTGAAAACTAAATAAGAATATGTTCATAAGCTTTTAGGACCACTTAAGAGTTAAAAGGGGCTTTTTAAGGATATTTTTAATTTTTGGGAGCCAAATTAATCTTAACATTCTTTTACTAATAAAAATATTTTGTAAAAAATATTCAAGTCAAACAGACAATTTGAATTTGTGAAAAAATCGCATTGATCTTTCTTAAATGGCAATCAATTTGTTAGTTAAATTTCAACTTGAGTTTTAACTTTTAATTCCCTATATATATGAAAAAAATATGTCTAAAACTTAAAATCGATGAATGTAAAAATAACAAAACCCAATGGATAAACTTGAGAAAGTAATAATTTAAAAAATAGTAATAAAGTACTGGTTAAAAATTGTATGTGTAAAAAATAATAAAATAGCTATTGCGCTCAAGCGGTCTAAAATGTTGATCTACACACGATTTAAGATGTTTCTTATATTTTTTTTAAAAATTTAGAACAAAGTTAAGACCAATTGTTGGTAACAAAATAAAAATCATTTCTTGCTTTGAAAAACCATAATATTATATTATTAAAATAATATAGATATGTGAGTTCAAATTATAATATAATGTAGAATGCACTCAAACACATTTATTTTATTTAAATTAGTTCTAGTTTAAAATAATAAATACCATTAACATTGAAAAACAATCAATATTAGTCATTTTTTATTATCTCTTTCTACAATATTTACATACTAAATTATTGAATTTTTTTAATTTTTTTCAACAGAAGCATCGCATATATATGTTTATGTGATTTTATTTTTAAAACTTTGTGTACTTAAAAAAAAAAATTAAATTTTAACAAAAAGTTTTAATTATATTAACTAAAAAAAAAACAAAAAAAAGAGAGATAAACCTAAAGCACACCTTTTTATTTTTCTATTTTGTTATTTTTTTTACTCACCTTCTTACAATGCAAAAGTATTGAAAAAATATTTACATTTACACGGGAAAACCTATTAAACTTAGTAACATCGGTATGACCTAATTTTTCAAGACAATATAATTACTCAAAAAACAAATTGTTGTATACTAAATTTTAAAGTTTCAATTAAAAAAAAAAAAATAAATAAATAAATAAGTAAATAAATTATTGGCAATTGTAACAAAACCATGGAAAAAAAAAATGTAATATACATAATATTGTACATATTCATTAAATATTTTGCATCTTATAATGTATTTTGTACTATATGTGCATATTAAATTAATATAATGTAGGTATATGCATATATTTCATATATACGCTCATTAACATCATCATCATATTTACATGATTATTTTGTTACTTAGTTTAATTTTGTATTTTTCAATTAAAAATCTGTTTTACTTAAAAACACGTCAAGGATGTTTTTTTTAATTGTGTTTAATTTAAAATTCCAAAACCGCCTACAAAATGTTAAGACGTGATTTAATCTTTATTTGACAATGTATCAGAGTGTATTAATTAGAACTGAGATAGGTAGTTATAATTTGTAATATAATATTTTAAGTTGTTAAAAATCTCATCTTTTTCAAAAAAAAACAAATCTAATTATTCAAAACAATTTAAAATATTATACATACAGATACATATTTGTGTAATATATGGTAATATTACAATTAATTAAGTTAAAAAATATGTATATGTATATATCTGCTAAAAAATAAAATGTATCTTAATTATCACACTAAATCAAATCAACTTTATTCAATTCATAATCAATTTCAATGTTTAATTAATTTTTTTTTTTTATTAAATGAAAGAAATTCGACTAGAACCAAATCATAATTTCGCAAAGAAGCACTCTGATGGCATTTTATAATTTTTTTGAGAAAAACAAAGGTCAAAATCCTAGCAATTGACACAGTTAATTTACCTATAACCGATACGGTTAAGATCTAACTACAGCCGATATAGTTAAAGTTTAAACAAATAGAGTGGAGTTTAATTATTCCAAAACCCAATTCTGTCAGATAACATTAAAGGAACGAATTATAATCAAAATGTGAGGTTTCTTGATTATTTCGTACACCAATTAGAAAACCTAAAATATTTCGGGCATGTAACTTAATTAAAACATGATCTGGAATGATCATATTTTTGATATAGCGAAAAATGGTATCAATGGGTTTTCTCTTTAGGTATAGATTGTATTTCTCTTCAAAATCTTTTAAAAGTATTAAGACCTAAGATGGAATATAACACATATGTATATTTTTTGGTTGGAACCATCTAATTTCTCAAACTTTCTCGAAAACCCCCCTTTTTTCTAATTAATGACGCCATTATGAAAAATTCAATAACCTTGTTTAAGATTGGAGCTGTTCCCTTTTTCTTATAGATATCCTACAGGGGATGACACTTTCTCAATTATATGATACTAAAAAAAAATAAAAATATATTGTCTTAAATCAATCATAGATCAAAACACCATTTTTATAAAAACCAAAACTAACCAAAAACGGATTCGATAAAAATTTATTAAGCCAAAAAATAATCTAGTTTTATTAAATTAAAATTACATTAGGACACTCTGGTTCTGGACCACACATTGCTTATACAATGTTAACTCTAGAATTTTTAGAGCAGTATAAAATAGTATACTGCAGTAGTAGTAAAGTATTTATTTATTTATTTATTTATTTGAATACTAAGCATTACAATTAATTACTCAATATTGGTAAAGCCCTCGGCTGCGTTGTGGGATGATTTTGGACAAGTGGGAGAGTCTGTTTTGTCAAACAGAATTTTTTTGGTTGCAATTGCGTGGCCATGTCTAATGCGACAAATTTTTACGTCAATTTTTCTTCCCTTAATGATTTCGTATTCTGATTTTATCGCTGTTAGCCTGTGTGTCTGTAAAAAGGTATTTGTGTTATCCAAGTTAGCTTGCCTAGTGTTTTGTATAAATTGCTTAATTGCTTTATTTTGAGTTTAAGTCATGATTATGTAAGACTATAATCGGGCTATTTATAGCTAACTTAGCTTCTCTGTCTGCGAATTCGTTGCCCTTAATTCCGCTGTGACCAGGGCCCCATATTAGTTTCAATTCCCTTCCCACTTGACTTAAAATGTTTCTGATGGCTTTTACTAAAGGTTGTTTGTTTGTGTAGTTCCTTATTGCATTGAGGGCACTTAAACTGTCTGAGTAAATATTTATTTTTGGTTTATTTGCCTTAGACATAACTTTATATACTGCATTGTATATTTCCATTGCAGGTTCTAGTATTTTTAGCTCTAAGACTCTATCTTGGTCAACAAAAGATACACCATTTTCCGTTTTTGATGCATCCGAGAATATTTTATACGAATCAGGATAAAGGTTTTCAGTGGGTTCCTTGTAAATCTGCTGGAAATTTGCGGTTGTTGTGTTTTCCTTTACATATTGGGTTATTGAAGAATCAATAAATTTACTTGGTTCAAAACCAGGTGGCAGAAATTCTAGAATTTAGAGTGCAATATCAAACCGAATTTAATTGTCTTTTGAAAGATTAATTGCTTTTACAAGTAAAGAATGCAGTGGCACTCTAATCTTATCCTCAAGTAAAGCTGAAAGTAAACTGTATAATGGATGCTCTTTATCACTAGCTTGTTTATGTGCCAATTTCATAGAAATGAGATTTCTTCTTTCAACAAAGGTAGGGAAACCAGATTCTATCATTATGCTTTCAACATTTGAGGTTCTCAGAGCTCCTTAAGCGATTTGTGCAGCTAAATTTAATTGTATAAGGATTTTGGCTAATTGGGCTTTTGTACAAAAACCGTACACTGTAACTGCATAGGCACTTTTTCCTACTTGCATTGCTTTTGCTATTTGAGTGGCTACATTGATAGTTGTTCGATATTTATTTCAAGATGTGATTTTTAACAGATTATTGGTTTAGTTTTGATTTGTTAAAAGTAAGTCCTAATATTGAAATTTCATTGACAGCTCTTATTGTTTGTTTGGCGGTCATAATTTAGGGGGCTTCCGATGCAATTTCTCTTTCTGCAGATGTGTATACATTCTATTTTGTTGCTTGGGAATTTTACTTTATTGTTATCTCCATTGTTAGATTCTTATTTAGTAAATTCTTAAAATTACAAGGATTTTAATGATTTAAATTCAAAAACCAAAAAATTTCCAATTTAAAAAAATGGAATTTTCAATTTGCACTAAATCATTTTTCTTATAATATTTATGACTTTTTTATGTAAGATAGCAAATAAAAAACCCATGCTGAAGGTTTTTCTCTTTTTTTTATTTTGTTTTTTTTTTTTACAAAGGTACCGAATTTTAATCAAAAATTAATTAGAAATTCTTTTTTAGCTTTAATATTAATAGGCTTTTTTGATGATTTTTTATTCTCATACTTTTATTGAATGTGAATATTTTAATATTTTAATCTGTTCCTGAGCGTTCGAGTAAAAAATATATATGAAATAAATAAAAAAAAAATTAATAACATAAATTTTTAAAAAGGATAAATATCAGAATAACCATTACCTTGATGTCTATTCAAAATATTTTTATGTAAATAATTGTAAATTACCATACGATAATACGGTTACAATCTAACTAGATACCAAAGTTGGAGTTTATAAAAACAGAAGTCCGCATGACGTAGGCGAAATACTGGTATTTGTAAAAATAAAAATTGTAGTGAAATTAAAAGGAAACTACTCGTTTTTTATTTGTTTCATTTGTTAATTTTTTTATTGAGATATGCAAAACCAATACGTTGGAAACTGAAAACTTTCCTTAAAAATAATGCAGTCTTAGAAAAATTTTAGTTTTAACCCAAAAGTACGTGTAAATTCTTTTTTCTGATTAAATTATTAATTTCATACCGAAAATGAGATAAAATAATGCTCAAACGAAGCCATTATATGTCATATAAGTTTATACAATTTTTAAAATCGAGGGCTTCAAAGAAACCTTAAAATAATATAGTAACGAAAATCAATAAAAAACTTTATAAAAACATTTTGTGTGAAATAAATTTTAAAAAACAGAAATTTCATTATTTCTTTTTTTCATAAATTTTTATTTAACAAAAAATTTGCTTTGATAAAAAGTATTGAGACAAAAAGAAAGAACAGACTAATTTATAATTTCAAGTTTTATCTATTTCAGGTTACATTCTCAACATTACAAAAAAAAAAACATTCATTGAAAAATAAACTTTTAATAAATACATATTTAATTATGTATTGTGTTTCAATATCTTAAAATTACATTGAATTTTTATCTAAAATTTAATTTCTATCCCAAATATTTAAAAAAAAAGTTTTAAATTTTACTTCGTTCTTTTACACTTTCTTGTTGTTTATCTGGTTTATCTTTATCAACCTTTTCATTAGTTAGATTTGCTTCATTTGTTTCAGTAATATTTTGTTCACTACCTTTTGATTGGTTTTTCATGGAATTAAGCACTTCTTTAATCGCATCCTTTAAATTTCTGGGTTCAGAAATACTTTCCTTTGTACCTGATTTTAAATTAAATATATTTATTACTTAAAATGCAATAAAATTTCAAATTTTTGGTTGTTAGTATAAAATTTTAAAATTAAATTGGATTCCTTTAATTGAAGGTAACATTAGGTAAATTTCTCAAATTCGTTTCATGTTTTCTTTTTATATTTTTAGTTATTTTCAAATGATTTACATGGTAAAATTAAAATTTATTTAAAGGAAATGAAACAACAATAAAATTGTAATTATTAAAATTAACTAATATTACTTTATTAAAAGTATCTCTTTATTGACTGTAATAAATACAATGTATAAAATAACAAAAAAAAAAAGAACTAATATTGTTTTTCGTCAATTAATTTGCACAAACTGTTTGATGTTTTTAACATTTCATTTCCCTTAAATAAAAAAAAAATCTCTATTTTTCATGAAAATTAATTTTTTGTATATTTTATAATTTTATTAAAATGTATCCAAATTTTTTCTACTGTAAATAATTTTTTAACAAATTTAAAACGAATAATGAGCATAAATTTATGCTTCTTTAAAAGGACTTTCTTCATTATTATTAAAATGTTGCACTTGTTCTCTACGCAATCTTTCTTCTCGTTCTTTTAGAACAAGATCACGTTCATAATTAAGATAATCCTCTTGTGTAGCAAAATGATAATATATACAGAATGTAATAAATACAATTGCTCCTAAAGCGAAATAAAAATTCTGACCTAATTTTTCTTTGCTTTCTGCATAATAATCTGTACGATCATGGTCAGTATACGATTTATCACTTGATTCATTACCCTGAGTATATTTACTAGAAATTGTTTCATTATAATTACTGGATGTACTAGACTTACCATCGGTTTTAAATGTAACCCCTAATATTTGACCTGGTGTATCTTCTTCTGTTTCGGCATATGCCTAAAAATTAAATATTATTAAAATTGAAGTAAAAATAAAGACATTTTAAAATACCTGCAATAAAGCCTTTTGCTGCGAATTTAATTTTTTTGGAATCGCAATTTTTAAATTTATATAATGATCACCAGTTCCGTAAGAGTTAACTCTTTTTAAACCTTTTCCTTTAAGGTTTATTACTGTATGTGACGAAGTTCCTGGAGAAATCTTTAATTAAATTTAACAATTATCAGATTTAATAATACATTTATAATATAAAATTAGTTTTCTTACCTGAATTACTTGGTCTTCATATACACCTTGAACCCTAATCGTGCCTCCTAAAACAGCCTGAGATAATGAAATAGCAGCTTCTGTATGAACATCTGCACCATCTCTTTTGAAATATCTACTCTTTTCAACTCTAAAATTGTAAAATATATTTTATGTGTTTATTTTAATTTTTTTTCATTTTTATTTTACCTAAAAGTTATAAAAAGTTCTTTTTTCCCTACGGCCATTCTAACAGTCTGCCCGTTTTCAACACCAGCGGGAACTGGTACTGTAATTTTTCTTCTTTGAACCTAAAAAATATTAAAATAATTTTTAAGAATTTAAAAGTTAAATTAACTTTACTGTTTGGCCTTTTCCTTCACATTCAGCACATGGATACTTGATATACATACGGGTTCCTTGACAATAACGGCACGTTGATCTCATAACAAAAGGTCCAGTTGAAATTGTTTCCATACCAGTTCCATTACAATATGTACATCTTCCAGGCTTAGTTCCTGGTTCGCATTTTGAACCTGAACACTTTGGACAAGTATCTACCATATTAACATTAATATCTTTATTAACACCACGCGCAGCCTGTGCGAAAGTTAAATCCATAACAACTTCTTGTGCTGCACCAAAACCAAATTGAGAATCTGCAAAATCATCAAAACCTTGTGACCGAAAATTAGCTTCACCAAAAATTTTCCTAAATAATTCTTCTGGATCTATTGTTGATCTAAATTGCCAACTTTGTGAAAATCCTTGGGGACCTCGCCCAGCTCCAGCTCCAGCTCCTCCGCTTCTATTCATTTGTTCTGAAGTTTGTCCAAATGTATCATATTCTTTACGTTTTTGATCATCACTTAATACTTCATAAGCTTCAGAAACTTCTTGAAATTTTTTACTAGCATCGGGATCATTTTTATTTGTATCAGGATGATATTTTTTCGCTAATTCATAATATGCCTTTTTTATATCTTTAGATGAGGAATTTTTAGCAACATTTAATATACTATAATAATCTTTGGCTTTAAGAGAAGCAGAAACATTAAACTTTCGAACTGATTGTTGGTTAAATAAATTTTTAGTAGCAGAAATCACTAGAAAGATAAAAAAAATAGGTTATGTTATTTGTTGTAGTTCGATAAATATATATTATAATTAATATAATTATAATCTAAAAAAAAAAAATATGAAATTAGAAATACCGCTTTGAACAAAAATAATTTTACACAAAACAAAAGCAAAATATTTGAAATTATGATGTAATTTCATAATACATATTTTATAATATTTTAAATACCTACCTTTTCTATGTTTACAATTATCATTCGACTGAAATTTATCACAGTATGAGATACAAATATTATAATTAGAATTTTGAAAAATTTGAACAGAAGAACATTTTAATAATTTTAACTTTTTTTGATTTAATATCCCAACAATACTACGAACTGCAGCCATAATAGTTAGGTCGTGAAAGAAAATATGTAAGAAAACTTCAGATTTCAGCTCAGATCCTTTTTGATATTTTTTTTTTTACTGTCAAATAAAATCCAAATTCCAATGTGTTTTTCAAGCAGGGGTAGATAGATTCTAAAATAGTTTTATAATTTCAAACATTTATATATATACTTCAATTGTAGTGGTCATAAATATGAGCCCGTTCATAAAATATTATTTCTGTATGAAATAAAAACATATTAAAAACTACTAAGCAAGCAGTTAGCATATTTAGAGCAAAGCTCAATGTAGTTAGAGTATTCCACTATAAGTACAAATTTAACGCGAACTTTTATTTTAAAAACCAATTTCATTCATTACATTTTGTTTTATAATAAGTTTGTTAGCTTTCTTATGATTTCAATTATTTTTTCTAAACTTACTATGCTTTAAATAAGAATTTGTATAATATTGTTAGTTTTATGTAACAAATTAATTTTAAATTTATATATATAAAGGATTGGTTCTCATTGGACGGTGGAGCGGTCGTTATAAATTATATTCACGAAAATGTTAGTAGAAACATTACATGAGATATGAAAATGATATGTAAAAATTTGCACAAAAATGTTTTCTCAATATTTAATTATCGTAAATATTTTCAATATATGTATGTAAATGCAAAAAGTTTGTATATAATATTCTCATACAAAAAGATGTACACACTACCACACATTTTAAATTTTATAATCAAATAAAAGATGTATTATTATATTGTGCTTCAATTTTATTTTAAATTTTATAACTGAATTCTTATCTAAAATTACTTAAAATTGAATAAAATTTTATAATTTATTTAGTAGGCGTTTTTCTTAAAATCTGAGTATAAATCTGAGCAAACTCAATAAAATGAGCACGCTCTGAGTAGAGCATGAAGAGAAACGGTTAGAGCGCTAAGATTTAATAAAAAAAACACGATTTGAAAAAACTGTCATTTTTATTTTAGTTACGCTTTATTGACAATTAAATTAAATTAAATTATTAATGAAGCAAGTAGAGCACGCTATGACGGCGCTCTGATTTAAAAAACAAAACGCGAATTACCACTTCTGGACGTTTAGAGCTAAAAAATAAAACTCGAATATTTTTTTGTTAGTTCATGCTGTGCTCAGATTTTAAAAAACAAAATGCCTAAAAATCAAACTTTAAAGTTAAAAATATTCGAATACAAATGTAATCATTATAAATTAGGTTATGTAAGTTTTAAGCTATAATAAAATTATACTAAAATCTTGATTAAAAATTTTTGTTTGCATTTATTTTGTAACACGCTATCTCTGGAGTCAAACAAGAGTCAAAACTCTATATGTTCTGAGGGGTGAAATCAAATTAACTATAATTTTGACTTGACATTGACAGTGTGTCACTTGACAGTTAAAAATTTGTTTTAAAGTATAAACATTTTTTGATTACTTTTTAATTTTGCAAAGTTGAAACGTTTTGTCTTTAATGAATATTTATTAAATGATAAATTAAATTAAATTTTAATTTCAGATGGAAGAATTACAAAAATTGGAGCATCTTTCTTTGGTTTCAAAAATATGTACAGAACTTGATAACCATTTAGGACTGAATGACAAAGATTTAGGTAAGAAAAAGTTTTTTTTTAAACTCAAACAAAATATTAATAAATGAAATTTTTTTTTTTTTTAGCGGAATTTATAATTGATATAGCCGAGAAAAATAAAACATTTGATTCATTTAAAAAAGTACTTTTAGAAAATGGGGCTGAATTTTCAGATTCTTTCATGACAAATCTATTACGAATCATCCAATTGATGAAACCATCAGCACGTTCATCTACTTCTATTGATGTAAAGGATTCTTTTGATCAATTTGAGGAAATTGAACAAAAGGAAAAATTAGTAATTAAATTTCCTGGATTAGCTATTCCAAATGCAAAGCCTAAAGTAATATTAGAAGAAGAAAAGGAAGAAATAGAGGAGAAAATAATTGACGATGCAATGGCCGAACTTGAAGCATTGGCACCCAGTCATGTTGCTAAAAAGGAAGAAAAAAAATCTGAAAAAAAAATTAAAGAATTAAAACGGTCTAAAAGTCGAAGTAAATCTATAGATAAAGATAGAAATAAAAATAGAAGACGAGATAATTCCAGAGGGCGAGACAGAGAAAAAGATAGAGAAAGAGATAGACACGCAGATAGAAGAAGGAGTCGTTCGCGTGATAAAAGATATAGAAGCAGATCAAGGGAAAGAAAAAGATCAAGAAGTTATGATCGAAGAAGAAGTAGATCTCCTAGAAGAAGAAGCAGATCTCGCGATAGAAGAAGAAGTCGTTCAAATAATCGAAGAAATAGTAGGGATCGTAGAAGAAGAAACAGTCGATCACCTGCAAGTTATCAAAAAGTAAAACGTCGAAGTCTAACTCCAATGCCAGATGACCCAGAACCAGGAAAAATTTATTCAGGAAAGGTAGCAAACATTGTACCTTTTGGTTGCTTTGTTCATCTTTTTGGCTTAAGAAAAAGATGGGAAGGATTAGTACATATATCTCAATTACGATCAGAGGGACGAGTTAGTGATGTTAATGAAGTTGTTAATCGTGGCAGTTCGGTTAAAGTGAAAGTTCTTTCTATTATTGGGCAAAAAGTTTCGCTTTCAATGAAAGACGTCGATCAAGAAAGTGGACGTGATTTGAATCCACTTTCTCATGCACCTGATGTAGGTGAAACTTTAGATAGGAATCCAGACAGACCAATGGGTGGTACTTCAATGTTACATTTACAAGGCGCTGGTGGTGATGCTGAGGAGGATGAAAGTCGAAAACGTGTTACTAGAATTTCTAGCCCAGAACGCTGGGAAATTAAACAAATGATTTCATCTGGTGTTATTGATCGAAGTGAATTACCAGATTTTGATGACGAAACTGGTCTATTACCAAAAGATGAAGATGACGAAGAAGATATTGAAATTGAAATAGTTGAAGAAGAGCCTCCATTTTTACAAGGACATGGTCGTGCTTTGCACGATTTGTCGCCAGTTCGAATTGTTAAAAATCCAGATGGTTCCCTTGCACAAGCTGCTATGATGCAGTCAGCTTTGTCAAAAGAAAGAAGAGAACAAAAAATGTTGCAACGAGAGCAGGAAATGGATTCTATCCCAACCGGATTAAATAAAAACTGGATTGATCCTTTACCAGAAGGTAACAACTTAATTTTGAAGTTTTTTTATTGAATATTTAAAATATCATTTTAGAGGAGAGCAGAACTCTGGCTGCAAATGTACGTGGAGTTGGTATGGCGCCTCAAGAAGTGCCAGAATGGAAAAAGCATATTATTGGCGGAAAAAAAACTTCATTTGGAAAAAAAACAGACATGTCGCTAGTTGAACAAAGACAATCGCTTCCAATTTATAAGTTACGAGATGATTTAATTAAAGTAATTATTTAACTGTATAACAAATTCACTTTTCTTTACTTTTCTATATAATATATATATAGAAATGTATTAAATAATTATATTAACTGTCATATTTTTAGGCTGTTTCTGACAATCAAATACTCATTGTTATTGGAGAGACAGGTTCAGGAAAGACAACCCAAATAACTCAATATTTAGCAGAATGTGGTTTTACTGCTCGAGGCAAAGTTGGTTGTACACAACCACGTCGTGTAGCCGCTATGTCTGTAGCAAAACGTGTAGCCGAAGAATTTGGTTGTCGTCTAGGGCAAGAAGTTGGTTACACTATTCGTTTTGAAGATTGCACAAGCCCAGAGACGGTTATAAAGTAAGTTCATTAGATTTTAAATTAAGCTATAGTAAAATAAAAAAAACTTAAATGCAAATACCTTTATAACTTTAACATATTTACAGGTACATGACAGATGGTATGTTGCTAAGGGAATGCCTTGTAGATTTAGATTTAAAATCATATTCTGTAATTATGTTGGACGAAGCTCATGAAAGAACAATCCACACTGATGTCTTGTTTGGTTTATTAAAACAAGCTGTCCAAAAACGTCCAGAACTGAAATTGATTGTGACCTCCGCTACTTTGGATGCTGTAAAATTTTCACAATATTTCTTTGAAGCACCGATTTTTACTATACCAGGTCGTACATTTCCTGTTGAAATATTATATACTAAAGAGCCAGAAACTGATTATTTGGATGCTTCGTTAATTACAGTGATGCAAATTCATTTAAGGGAACCTCCTGGTGATATTTTATTATTTTTAACTGGTCAAGAAGAGATTGATACTGCTTGTGAAATTTTATACGAAAGAATGAAAAGCTTAGGTCCTGATGTTCCTGAATTGATAATATTACCTGTTTATTCTGCTTTGCCATCTGAAATGCAAACAAGAATATTTGATCCAGCCCCACCAGGAAGTCGTAAAGTTGTAATTGCTACTAATATTGCTGAAACATCTCTTACAATTGATGGAATATTTTACGTTGTTGATCCAGGATTTGTAAAACAGAAAGTGTATAATTCAAAAACTGGTATGGATTCTTTGATTGTTACACCAATCTCTCAAGCAGCTGCTAAACAAAGAGCAGGTCGAGCTGGACGTACTGGGCCAGGCAAATGTTATCGCTTATATACTGAACGAGCATATCGCGATGAAATGTTACCGACACCGGTTCCTGAAATTCAACGGACTAATTTAGCAACGACTGTATTGCAGCTCAAAACTATGGGAATTAACGATTTGCTTCATTTTGATTTTATGGATGCCCCACCTGTTGAATCACTTGTAATGGCTTTAGAAATTTTGCATTCTCTTTCCGCCTTGGACGATGAAGGGTTGTTAACACGTTTAGGACGCCGAATGGCAGAATTTCCATTGGAACCTAATCTATCTAAAATGTTAATAATGTCTGTCGCTTTACAATGCTCCGATGAAATTTTAACTATCGTTTCGATGTTAAGTGTTCAAAATGTATTTTATCGACCCAAAGATAAACAATCTGTTGCTGATCAAAAAAAGGCCAAATTTAATCAAGTTGAGGGTGATCATTTAACTTTATTAGCGGTTTATAATAGCTGGAAAAATAATAAATTTTCAAATCCATGGTGTTATGAAAATTTTGTTCAAATTCGAACTTTAAAACGAGCACAAGATGTACGAAAACAATTATTGGGCATAATGGATCGTCATAAATTAGACGTAGTTTCAGCTGGTAAAAATACTGTTCGTATTCAAAAAGCAATTTGTTCCGGTTTCTTTCGTAATGCTGCGAAAAAAGATCCTCAAGAAGGTTATCGAACCCTTGTCGACTCACAAGTTGTTTATATTCATCCTTCTAGTGCATTATTTAATCGTCAACCCGAATGGGTGGTTTATCACGAGTTAGTTCAGACAACAAAAGAATATATGCGTGAAGTAACTACCATTGATCCAAAATGGTTGGTTGAATTTGCTTCATCCTTCTTTAAATTCTCAGATCCAACTAAATTAAGTAAATTTAAGAAGAACCAACGTTTGGAACCTTTATACAATAAGTATGAAGAACCGAATGCATGGAGAATATCAAGAGTACGAAGAAGACGTAATTAAATCAAAAAATGAAATAAAATGTAAATAAAAATACAAAATTTAATAACAAATTATTTAATATAGAACAATTTATTTTTTAAAAGGATTTTCTTCTTTTGAAGATTTAGGATCTCCCCATGTTGAAACATTAAAATCAAATTTCTTTGCCCTAGTTATTATTTTTTCTCTTTTGTTTGGTTCCCATTCATTAGATAACTTACGACGTGGGACATGTTTTAATGCTATATTCCAATCCCCAGTTGTTTTAATATCTAACATAATATTTATCATTTGATCTAATGTTAAAGATTTACCAGATCCCGCACTCCATGCTAAGTATCGATCTAAAGGTAATTTAGCCATTCTTATTCCTAGTTTTTTTGCTTTAGCTAAGGACAAAGGTTCATTATTTACCTAAAATTTAAAAAATTTAAAATGTAAAAATTTTATAATCTAGAAAACATTATACCTTATCCACAATAGCACCTATTACATATATGTCATCTGGGTTATAGGTATTTAATTCATTCTTACAATGAGGTGTTAAATAAACAATTTTTTCTTTTGGAAAAACTTCTGTAAAACATTTTTCATGAATATTCAAAGGGAAAGAACTTTCGTTAATAGTAGGTATATGCCTTTGCAAGGATTTCATAACTGTTTTATTAAAATTCGTATTACAGAAATGGAGATCAAAAGGTTCATCATGAAATCTATTTTCAGCAAAAAGCAACATTAATTGTTTTGCTGTATTTGTTGCTTCGCGATTATTCATATGTTCATCATATCCACAATCTAAAACAATTTTAGGATTAAATTGCATGGCACTAACTAATCTAAAATGAAAAAAAAAACGTTTGATCGTTGAAAAATTAAAAAGATTAGTTTACTTATTGTTTTGCCAAAAATTTATAGTTGAATCATAAACACGTAACAAAAATGTCGTATGAGCAATACCGTAAATAATATGATTATTTTTTTCATTTTCTTCAATCAATGCTTGTTTTCGTTCTGCTATTTCTTGAGTTTTTAAAATTTTTTTTTTAGAATCATTTTCACGTTTTTTTTCTAACTGCCATAAATAGGAATAATACTTAGTTCTAGCTGTACGAGTTTTTAAGCTTAGCAAATGATCCCAATGGTTTTCTTTCATGAATGCTGGGTCCGGAACTTTTCTTCCTTCTTGACGTGCTACATCTACTTCTAAATGTAAAATTTTTAACATTTTTTCACGATCTATGGGTTTTTTGTTATCATCATTTGTTTCTTCAGTTGTAATATTAGGTAATGTTGAAAATTTTTGATTTTCATGTACCAATGTTAGTATTTTATATTTATATTTATTCTGGTTCAGAATTTTATCATTAAAAATTTTACAATTAAGTTTAATTAAATTTCTAATCATTTTACTTATTTTAAAATTTTGGTTTGTTTATTTATAAAATTTAAAAGAGCAGCATGGGAGTTTAAATTTGCATTATTCAGCTGTCATTTGTAGCATTGCCATACAAACGTCATGTTTTAATTTTTAAAAATAAATTTTTGCACAGCTGCAAATGATAGCTACCATAGCTACACTACAACCAACTACAAGGCTGAATCTTAACGCTATTCTACTTGCGACTTAAGTGACTAGACAGCTGTTTAGTTATTGTTTTAATCAGTCTTTATAGTTTTTTCTAATTTGTATTTTTCCATAGTTTTTTTATATAAATTATGTTGAAACCCAAAGCCTTAACACAAGTCTTAAGTCAAGCTAATACTGGTGGAGTGGAAAACACATTGTAAGTTGCATAATTAAAAATGTTAATTTATAGCCAATCATGTTTTTATTTATTGGATGAAAGACTGTTATCGCAAGAAGGAGCACTTTTAGCCTATTCTGGATACGGAAGTAGGGATGCTCGTGTAACAGCAGCAATTGCTAGTAATATATGGTCTGCGTATGAAAGACATGGAAATCATGTTTTGAGAGATGATCGATTAAATTTTGTTTTATTAGATTGTGAAGAAGGACATGTTGCTATAACACAAGTAAAAACTTTAATTTAACTAAAAACATACATATTGCATTTCTTTTGTGTTTATTTATAAGGTGGCCAACATTCTTTTATGTTTATATGCTAAACGTTCTGTTGGACTTGGATTATTGCGTCAAAAAGCCATAGCATTATCTACATATTTAGAAGATCCTCTTAAACAAATTGCTTCTTCAACATAAAAGAAAATAAAAAAAAATTAAAGTATTTCTAAGCTGTAAATATACATTATGCATATATTTTTATTAAAAATATTAAATTAAGAATAATTTTTTAATTTTTATATTTTATTATCGAATAATCTAAATTTATATTAAAATTCGTGACATTTTTTAAATCTATTTCTTTTGCAAAGCTTTTAATATTATTAAAGAAATCTTGTTTTTTGTCTTGCTTTAAAATAGTATATTGTTTAGTTTCAAATAGTATCAATGATTGTTCTTTTAAAACTTCATGTAAATCCTTTTTTAATAACGGAAAATAGTTATGTGCAACAAAAACAATATCGAAAAAATTATTAAATTTTAATCCCCCTTGATTTAAATTTTCCAAAAAATCCGAAGAAATAAAATTTATCTGAACATTTTCCAAAAATAAAGCGGGTTCATTATATTGTTTTAATGATAATTCTTTTTGAAATGTATCCGGAAGTGGTTTTGTTAATAACAAAACATTTGCTCCCAATTTATGACTATCATTTGTATTAAAAACATATTCGGTTTTATTTTGAATTTCATAAAAAATTTCATACAAATTTCTTTCAGTTATATCAGTTGCTCTGTAATCTCTTTGTCCATATGATTCTTTTAGCATTTCAGTTTGTGAACAAATCAAACCATGGCCACAATACGGTCCAGTTTCTTGATCTCCTAAATAACCACGGTGAACATATTTCTAAAAAAATGAAAAAGATCACTTTTTCAGTTCAACTATTAACATAAAATAGTAAAGAATAATATATACCAAACCATTTTTAACCAATCCCGCTACCATTGTTTTATTTGGTTGGCATTGTTCATATTCTGGGAATGTAAATGCAATACCAGTGTCACGCCAATGTCTATATTCTTGAGATCCAACCTGTTTAATACCAGAATCACTTAAAGTCATTGTTAAATCCCAATCAAAAACACCTTCTCGATTATCATAACGTACTCCAATGGATTGTCTATTACGATTTTCCCAATATTGTGTTATATTAAAAATATGGTCGTCTTTTGGTAACCAAAAGTAAAACGTATTTTCCAAATTATCTCTTTCACGATACTTGAGACCATCTATATTAAATATTGGTATAATTTTATCTTTTTCATCTTCATCCGTGATTATTTTTCGAAGTATACCAGATTTACTTGCAATATATGAACTGGAAAATGGGCGTAATAGTGCATTCCCATAAATGTCCATATAAAGATGAGTTTTATGACGCAAAGAAAATACTTCTGGTTTTTCAAAAGCCAAAAGTAATAAGAGCATATTTCTTGCTATTATTTCAGTACAACCATCAATTAAATAAAAATTTAATTTTGTTGAATGCTTGAAAGATTTAGCAATAGTATGCAATATAGTCCTTGGATCTCCGGTTCCAAAGAATAATATATTTAAGTTTTCACTCTCTCTGTCAAAAGCCCTTTTATATTCGTCATACAAATCCATGGATTCACTTATTCCCCAAAACATTTTTAATTATTTTTTTTGAGTAAATCAAAAAAGAAATATATTTTTTTAATAAACTTGAACTGAAGGCTTAAGTTTATTTATTAGGTTGCTAGGTTTATTGCTTTAATTTATTGATTGGTAAATACTTTCTGCTAAGGTTTAACTACGCATGTTGTATAAACAATTTAACAAATCTTAAATTTTTTTAAAACTATTACAATCAGTTTCGAGTTTCAAACTTTATCAGTTTTATTTTTAACTTTAAGGTTTTATTACAAATGAATTATTAAATATTAAAGTAGAATACACGTTGATTATTGTTTATTCAATAGCATATAATTTTAATGTTCTGTCCATACTTGTTGAAGCTAAATATTGTGCATGTTTTCCAAATCGAACCCCAGTTGCCAATGCCGTATGATCATTAAATATTTTCAAGTCTTGCCATTGTTTACATAAATAGATTCTAAAAAGTTAATATAGAAAAGAAATATAATTAAGATGGCTAAAATAAGAGTAAAATATTATAAACATACCTGACATCAGTACCGGCAATAGCTAAATATGTACCACTTTGATCAAAGCATAAATCTTTAACTTCATACCCATCATCTAATTGAATTGTTTTAAAGTTTTTCAATTTTCTCAAATCCCATAATTTTACACAAGCATCATCGGCTGCTGTAGCTAAATAATAACCATTTTCCGAAAATGAAATAGCAGAAATTGGACCTGTATGACCTGGGAAATTAGCTACATTACTCTGTTCTTTTAAATCCCAAATTTTGACTTGGGAATCATCGGTGCCTGTACCAAAAATCAAACCATCAGGATGAAATTGTGCTGTAGTTAAACCAACTTCAGCAGTATCAATGACTTTAGTTAATAGTCTCCCAGTACGAATATCAGAAAAAGCCCAATGACGATCTGATGACGTTGATAGAACATAATCACCAGTTGGATGTAAAGACAAACCAGTAACAGCGCTCTCGTGACAACGTAATAACAATTGTGTTTGGCAAGTCGGAACATTCCAAATACGAATTGTTGCGTCCGGTGATCCAGTTATAACCGTATCTTCATCTGGATGGTATATTACTTTAGTAATTTTTTTGGCATGACCTTTCAAAATAGCAACAACTTGTTCTGTGTCCTTATTAAATACTGTAGCATTTTTATCATTTCCACCGGTTAAAATTTTACTATTATCTGAACTATTGATATCCAATGCTAGTATTCCTGGTACTGATGCAGAATGTAAGCCTGGATGTGATGCTACAGTAAGGAATGATTTAATTTGATCTTGGGTAACCAATTCTTCTGGCACTGTACGGCCTCGTTTCTTTCTTTCTTGTGTTAGAACAGTTGCTTTATCTTGTAGTTTTTGAATAACTTCCACGCTCATACCGGCCTGTTCTATTGGTTGAGTTGCAACACCTGCAGCTTCAGAAGCAATTGAAGGTTGTTGCATATTTGTTCCAGTATTGGTTGATATACCAGCTTGTGGTTTAAGCGTTGCGAGAGCTTCTCTGGCGGCTGCAACTTCTTTATTTAAACGAGCAATAACACGGCATGCAGCATCATGTTGGTAAAGCGAATGACTTAATTCTTGTCTAGCGGTTTGTAGCTGTTGTCTTTGTGTAAAAGCGTGAAGCATTAATGCATCCCATTCATCTTGCATAGTTTTTAATGTAGCTGGAATCGAAGTTGCGCTAGGCGGTTTAGGTCGAACTATTGGTGGGGTTTTTATTTCTATCAATTCTTCCGCTTTTAATTCTTTACCATTAATTGGATCACATCCATTTTCTAATATATATTTCTCGATTATTCTTTTTTCAAAAATTGCTCCTGATATTGGTGAAACCACTGGAACATCAGGAACTTCATTTGTGACTAAAATAACAAAAAATCGCCGTTAACCTCAAAATGTATATGTTTAATTCTTAACTTTAACATGCAGGAATTTATATAAAATACTTACTTGCGCAAACTAACGCCATTTTCTAAATTATTAACTAAATTTAAATTTTTTTTGAACACTTTAAGTTTTTTGCTTCAGGAACAATTGCAAAATTAAGTTTTTGAAAATTTTTTATAAATTGAAAACAACAAAATAAAATCAATCCGATGCTAAATGACAGTTCTTTTTATTTTAAGTGGCAAAAAATGTCCCAACGTCAAAATTAAAAACTTATTGAGGTGAGTAAAATTTTTTAATTTTAATTTTATAAAATTGAATATAAGTTAATTAAGTATTTTTATTTTTATAATTATAAAGAAAATAATCACATTTATTAAAATAATTACTATTTAAATGTAATTGATTAAAATTATTTTAATCTAAAAACTGTTTTGTGGGTATGTTGAATTTCTTTTAAATGTCTAAAACAGCTGAAAAAATCAGTTGTTACTTGTCAGTTATGTCATCTTTTAAATAAAGCTGTCAAAATTCTTTAAAGAAAGAAAAATCAAAAAAAAAATTTTTGTCTTAAATTTTTATGCGTAATAAGCGCATGAAAATTGAAGTGTCTTTAATTATATTGAGAAAATTTCAAATATTTTTTTATAAGTTTTAAAAAAAAAAAAACAATAAACATATTAATAAGTACATTTTAATAATTTTTATTTAAAATATAAATGTGTCCCCAGTTCAAATTGGGAGATTGTTATGATAAAAACTATTTATAGTGTGTTAGTTTTTTTATTAAAATTATTATCTAAGCTTATTATAAAATTTTTTAAAATGGAAACAATAAGTGAAAATTCCAATCAAACAGATCAAGGTAGTGAAAAAATGGATTGGGATTTTTGTGATGATGCTAGATATACAACATATACATTTCGACCTTATGAAATAGTAAAAATCAATTATAGTGGTGATATAAAAAATGATGAATATCCAAGCCCTCGAAGTGGCCATAGAGTTGTTTGCTCAAATTCAAATTTATATTGTTTGGGTGGTTTTAATTTTAGAGGAAATTTGTCACGTTTATTATTTCGAGAATTATGGGAATATAATTTTGTAACAAGAAGATGGACAAAAAAAATGGATCACAAGGTTAAAGATATGCCAGAAGAATTAGCTAGTAATGCAGTCACAATTCATGATGACGTATTAATTGTAAGTGTAGATAAAGGAAGTTTATTTTCACAATGTAAACATTATGACGTAGTTTAATTTAACAGCGCACAGCTGTTTTCATTGTTACTATAAATAGATATTTGAATTGAGGGGAGAGAATAATTATTTGTTTGGCTTTTTTTCATTTTTATTGCGTAAATTTATTATTATGTAGAGGTAAATAATATGAATATGATTTAAGATTTCTGCCCACTTGCCTTTGTAACAGGTACTAGTTTTTTCTTAATTTATAAAGTTAATATTTATTCTCTTTTACTCTTATTCAAGGTCTTACTATTAAATTATTTTATTTTTCTTTTCTATTAAAATTTCGAAGGTTAATCATCGCGATATTTTAAAAATTTAAATGACCTAGGTACGTGTATATAAAAAATTCTTTGATCCCGTATATTTAATTATTTAGAAAAAAAAAATTATAAACATTGTATTGTATTATTTTATCATTCTATGATTTTTAAAAAAAATTTGATCTAATTTTAAAATAAATCAAATCTATATAAGTTAAGTATATTATTGAATAATATATAAAAGTGATATTAAATATTCTTAAAATTGTTACCTTATCGATTGGTGGTTTTTCATAAATAATAAATGAAATATGAAAATATTCAACAATATACTTAAATTATAAAAATGTGTTTGACGGTTTTCCAAAAAGTATAAAAATGAAAATAATTTTATGCGAATCCATATAATTATTATGTTTTTTTTTTTTTTTTAATATCAATTTTTATTTACATCTTTTAGGCATATGGTGGAACTGGATATCCATTTGGACAAGCATGTTCCAATAAGACACATTTTTTTAGCACAAAAAAACCATTTGTTAGGCGTTTAGGAGTAAGTGGCGATTTTCCGACACCAATGTATGGTCCAGCAATTGTAGTACACGATAGATGGTTATATACCATTGGTGGTACAACTGGCTATGATTATTCCTGTGATGTTTATCGTTTAGATTTATATACAAAGATTTGGGAAATGCTTTATATATGTCAACCAGATAGAAGAGAAGATGATCCGAAAGGACGTTATCGTCATGAAGTTGTCTATGATGGTTCTTACATATATGTTTTGGGAGGAGGTACAGCTATAACTGCTTATAGTCTTAAAGAAATTCCAGCTTTTAATTTGAAATCAAATACTTGGGATCTTTTTAAAACAAAACCTGACGTCACTTTAAAAGTAAATGGAGGTTATCCTGAGTCAAGAAAATGTTACTCTTGTATTCAATATAAAACTGAAAATGGTATTGAAGCTGTAATTGCTGGTGGTTATACCGAAAATGACAATGCTTTTTCGGATATTTGGAAATTAACGTTTTCAAATATGGAATGGAGATTAATACGTACAGCTAAAGTAACAAAATTTTAAACTATTGTTTTTTATATATTCTTAAATATTAACATTTATTTTTTTAGTTACCGAATCCGTTATATTTTCATTCGGCATCAACATCTGGAAATGGATGTATGTATTTATTTGGTGGTATAGAAATAACAAATGATTTAAGTCGAACAAATGATTTATTTAAAATGTGGACAACTATACCAAAGTTAAGTGAAATGTGTTGGGATGCTATTACATATTATAATCCAAATTTAGATAAATATTCTGAAAGTAAATTATTATCTGCAGGAATACCAAAAAAATTCGTAGAAAGAGTGCCTGTAACTCAAACAGATAATCCTAGTTCTAGTTCGGTAAAAAGAAATAATATTTTAAATCTATATAGTTATTTTCAAAATGATTAATTAAAAAATTTTATTTTTATATAGGAAAAGACTTTACAATAAATCTTTAAAATAATTCTATTGTACGCTTCCGTTTAAATTATATATTTTTTGATTGTTGATTATCAAACAAATTTTTTCAATATATTAAGAAAAAAAAAATTATTATTTATTTTTTTAATCTATAAAATTTATAGATTATTGAAATATTAAATTTTCGAATACATACTACATACATATTATAGCATATAAAAATAAGAATTCACAACAAATTATAATATTTTACTTAAATAAAAATGTAATTAAAAAAATATAATTTAAAATTTTCGTCATTTATATATTCTGCTTTATAATTTTTATTTTATATTACACTAGTAAGGAAAATTTGAATAAATGTGACAAATTTTTTTTAATTTTTGTGTAGAAAAGAAAAGTAATAAAAGAGACACATTACATTTTTTTCTATATATATCAAACATTTCTTTTAATTTCTTTTAATAATGTAAAGATGTTTAAAATGACAAGCTATAAATAATTAAAAAACTAAACAAAATATTTTAATTCAATTTTTATTGTACAATATTAAGATTCATCTTGTCAATCTAGTGAATAATTTACTCACTTTATTAAATATCCAGGAATTTAAAGATTTTATTTTTGTTATTTATTTTTATTACTTATTTGCTATTAAATAATGTCAAATATTGAATTTAAAAATTTTTGATATGTTAACAACTATCAGTTTAAAATTTTAATTTTAAACAACAATACAAAAGATTATTTTATTTTGTGTCGTAAAAATTGATGAAACTTTAAATATCTAGATGTGCATTAAGTTACATTAAATCAATATTTGTTATAAAATAAGTTGAACTATTAATTTTCATAAAAATTTTAAAATAAAACAAATGACTTAATTTAAGAATGTAAAAATAATTTGCAAAGAAAAGAACATCATATAATTAATTTTGTAAAACAATAGTAATTCTTAACATAATTTACAAAAAATCTAGTCTTAAAATCAATAATGACAGCAAAAAAAAAATTACATATTCTAAAATCTTTTTTTTCTTAAAATAAAATTATTAATATAAGATATATTCCGAATAAATTTGTTAAATATTACGCATTGTTTTAATTTACACAAAATAAAAAATGTGTATTTTAATTATTAATCCATCTTTTCAAATAGGAACACAAATTATTTACTTCATTTTCACGATAATATTTTTATATCGACCATATTTTATTTATTGAAAATTAGAATAAAAAAAAATTGCAACCAACAAAATTATAAAAATTAATAAATATTTTAAACAAAAATCAATAAAATAAAATTCCTAATTGAATTAAATAATAATTTTTTATTCATTAACAAAAGTAAATTTTAATAATTATTTGCATGCAAAAAAAAAAAAGAAATATTTAAAATTGATTAATTTTTATTAATTCATAATTATCTAGGTCTTACAATCTTTTATTGAGAAAACTGCAATTGAATTTCCATTATTTAAAATTAGAAGTTAAGTCAATAAAACGGCTTTGAGTTTAGTTAGTTCGTAAAATATAAACCGAAGTTTAAACTTTCAAAGTCCATTCAATTAATTAATTAGATCAATTCTATTGAGATGAGGTGCCGTTTGCAAATTCAATAGACACTTAACGATACTAATAAGCAAGATTACTAAATTAAAATAACAGACATATTTTTTTCTTATTAAATTAAATATTTGACTAATAATAATTATTTTTCTTTCCTTAATTTGCACTATTTCTATGAATTGATTTAACTGAACTCTTTTAAAATTCACTTATTTAATATATAATAATAATTTTGATTGTATTATTTACAAAATAATAAAAGAAAACAAAAAAAAAAACCTATTCAAAAGTTTTTATATATTACATGTAAGCATTGTACTTTATTATAATTCGTTACAAAGAAAAGTTTTTGTTAGTTTTTTTTAAAAAAAAAATATAAATGAAATTAACTTGTTTTATAATGAAATTATTAAAACGTTGTAAGTTTTTTTATTTATTTCCAAAGTTTTTTAAAAACAGTTAAAAAATATCTGCTTGCTTAAATCTTTATAAAAAAAAAAGAAGTAATAATGTTTAAGTCGATATTAATGTAAGTCATTCAAAATTTATTATATATTTGATAGAAATAAAGTGATATTATTTTAAAAGCAAAGTATAAAATTTAGTTTTTAATTATATATTAAACTTTTTATTTCAGAACTAAGTAATTTATTATTTAAAAATTAAATCTTGAAAAAAGCAAGAATTAAGTTTGGCAAAATAATAAACGTTGAAAATGAGACAAATTTTATCGAAAATTTTTGCTTTGGTATATAAGGGACTTCATTTATGGAAGAATTGTTATATATCTTTTGAAAAAACAGAATTACAAAGTACGTAGAAGATTTAACAAATAAAAAAATTATAAATGGGGGCTCAAGACTCATATCTGCCGTAGAAATTGTTGATTAAAAAACTTTTCTAAAATTTAGAACAGTACTAGTAATAAAACGAATAAAAGTAGAATATGTGTCTTAGAAAAAACTAATTGAATTTTTCAGGTCGAAATTAAGGTAACCCACCGCCCTCTTTTTTGTTGTTGTAATAAAAGCTAGCTCTTAATAAAAACTCTTAATAGATTAAGGTGTAAAACTTTGTTTCACTTATAATTGTGGAAGTTAATTTCTTTAATTTAAAAAATTCATTCATAAATTTAAGCCCATATTTAAAGAACTGGAAAATAATAATATGTAATAATAAAGTAAATAGATAATTAAATTAAATTCCAAATCAATTTTCAAACTAAATTAATATTTTATTTAATGTTCTTAGGCATTTATTTGGTTTTCATTTCATTGCAAGATTGCAATCAACTGTAACATTATCAATCATATCATTTTTCAAACTTACCTTTTAGAGTTCTATGATATTCCCAACAATTGATTAAGAGAAATCCATCACCTCTTAAACTCTGTTTATGAATTAATGAAAAATTTTAAAAAGTTTATTTTAAAGAATATATTCAATTTTAATTTATTTTATTTTATAACACATATCATTTTACACATCATCTTATTCCTATCATTAATTTAAAATTATTATATTTTGTTACATTTATTTTTTTATATACATAAAATATTGATAATATGAAAAATTATTATTTTTTTTTGTTTATTTTAATACATTTATATTTATATTTTTTTAATACATAATAAAATTTATTATATAATTTTTATATTTTATTTTTACTTTTCATGTTTGAAACAATCCCAATAAAATTTGTAATATTTCATTTATTTTGTCACAATTTACTTAAAAAAGAATTAAAAAATAATAGTAATTTTGTTTATAAAGCAATGCAAATTGAAAATAAATAAATATACCTGTTATAGATTTTATTCTATAGATAATTTCTATGAAATTTTCCATTTGAATTTTTTTTATATTTCTTTTAATAACGTAAATTATAAAATTAATAAGTAGGACATTTAATAAAAGATTGATTAATATTGCATTCTACAACAGGAGCAATTCTGCTAAGCAAAATGTTTTTAAATTTAAACTAACTAAAATTAATAATAACAAAATAAATTTGCATCTTTTTTTTAAAAAAATTAACAAATAAAAAAATTAATCTAATTGTTCTTTTACTCTTTTGTTGTTCTATTTTTAACTAATAATTATTTAAGCTAGTTAATTTTTTAAATTTATATAAGTAAAAAAAGTAAAAAATACTAAAATGTAATAATATTACTTTTTTTTTGCATAATTTTCTTAGTTTTGATTTTTGAAATACATTTAAACACATTTTTTTTTTAAATTTCATAAAACAAATAACTATTAATAATAATTTTACCCCTAAGATAGGTTTTTTTTTTTTTAAACTTCAATGAAAATTCCACATGTACTGTAATAAAAATTAAATTTATCTTTAGGGATTCTTGTTAATATTGAGAATTATATAATTTAATTAATTATTATTATTTATTTATTTTTAAACATTTTAAATTAAATATATTTGCACATAAAATTTTTAATTAAAAATATTATTACTTTTTTTTTACACAAAAAACGGCGAATTATTTGAATTAATTTTCATTGAATTAGTTGTAAAATTATAAAGATTTTTATTATTTATAATTGCATTTGTTAATATAATTGGGTTTCATCTCGGCGTTATTGTACTTGTCGGCATTTTTTCAAGAAAATCTTTAGACAAAATTTCTTCAATTTCATTCAAACAACTTGCTACTTCTTTACTAGTATCAGCAAAATTATGTTGTGTTTGGCAAGTAACACTTAAAGTTAAAAAGAAACCATATAAATCTTGTAAACTCGTAATTTGTTGGCATGTTAAACTTAAATGATTTCCGCGTTTAAATTCAGTTTTCTAAAAAAAAAAACATATATTAATTAATTACATATAAAATTTAATATTAAATATTGATTTAAGAACATACCGGTGAATGAACAGTATATTTCATGTCCATCAATCTAGCTATTCTTCTTACATGCGGTACATATATTCCAGCAAATAATTGTGTTTCATCAACATTACCATTTGGTATTGATATTTTTTTCTCTGGTGCATCAAATTCAGTTCCAACAAAAGCCCACCTGTACATTTGAAAATGTGGTAAATTTGTTGCTGGCAAAATGCAACCTAGTTCTAATAATTTTGATGCTTCTAATTGAACAGCTCGCCAATGAATAAGATGGTTTTGTGATGCTAATCCATTTCCTGCATTTACTGCCCAAGGTACATCCATTCCAGACAATAGTCTTATTTGTTGGCTGTTATAAAAACAAATAAAATATATAAATATTTAAAAAAAATGCAATTTTATAAAAAAATATTTTTCTAGCAAATCCATTCTTTTATACAATTTCTTTTCTGGATGCTACGAACCTTTGATTACTTCTTCAAGAAAGCATTAATATTGAATTACATAATAATAAAAATATTAGCTCTACTCAGAAAATTTAATAAGAATTTTTATTTAAAAGCTTACCTGAGCTCATCACTTTCTAATTTCAATTCCTGTTCAATAGCTATAAAAACTTGTACCATTTCAGCAATTATTATAGGCCACAATGAAGTAACATTATCTGGTGACATTCTTAGTAATAAAACCCTAAAACATAAAAATACAGCAGCTTGTATAGCAGGCACTACTGCTGGCAGTCTTAAACTGTTAACAAGTTGTTCTACAAAAAGATAAATTAAAACTAAGTTTTTTGTAGTTGATATTGATATTTTTATACCTTGAATTTCTGGCATATATTTATGATATTGATCTAATTCACTACAGAATATTACAAAAGCTAATCTTTTTAAAAGTAACGCTCTTTGTTCGTACTCTTGTTCCTTTGATGAAAAAATATTTAAATTACTAGATTGTGTTAGGGACATACGACTCATCAATTCTCGAAATGTTGTATTATCATACGTCATTAAACTATCCATAATCCATTTCCAAAATGGTAGGCAACTATAATCCATTTGAAAGAATGTGTTATCTAATAGTAAATCAAACATATCTTTTCGCCATGCTTTACGGGTATATTGATAGCCACTTAGACTAGCTAATAAGCTTGAACAAGCATAAAATGATGGAATGTTTCTCGTTGTGTGATTTTTTAAATATGGCGTTATATTATACATTAAAGCTATTATAATATTAACAACCTTATCTTTCTCTTGCGATCCATAGGCTACATCCAATAAATTAGCAAGTGTTGCTGCAAGAACTGATTGAGCTTGTACATAATATTGTTGATTTCCCGTAACATCTTTAACGCTTCCATCAGGCGTCACTGGCGAAATATCTTCTTTAACAGCTAAGTTTCTTCTTAACCAAGTAGTTTGTTCTAAACCAGCAGCAGCAACATTTGATAACGCTTCTATAAGACGCGAAGTTACATCGTGTAAATCTCGAATATCTTTTTTATCTTGAAAAGGCATCTGTGGGCATCTTTGGACAAATTCATTTAGTAGCATTAAGAGTACAAATTGAGCGGGGGGTGTTAAATTAATGCCATCTCTTAACAATGCAAGTAATGATGTCCATGAATCTCCTAATTGTGGAGCAGCCGCTGATTTCAAATAAAAATAAAATAATTCAAGAGCGCTAACTTCCAATGTCAAACCAGCAGGTGGTCGATGAATGGGTGGTGGTGATTTTACAACTTGGTGTAATGTTGATACAAATGAATCCATTGGCATTACTCTTATACTAGAAACCAATTTAACAAGACTCAATTGATCTTGACTAGCTTGTGGTGTAGAATTTTTTGAATATTGTTCACTTATCGAAACTTTTCGACCTTGGTTTTGTTTTTCATTTTCATATTTATAAAACTCTCCTCTTTCCTGCCAAGTCACTGCTACAGCAGCTAGAAAATTTGTACCATGATGTAAAGATACTGGACTTAAGAACTCCATTAATTGTTGTTTAACCTAAGTTTTTAAAAGATTGAATATGTTACAAAATTAATTTATTAAAGACTTATGATCATTATTACCTGACGTATTTGACCTAATTCGCTATCCCAAATAGCAGCAACAGTTGCTACAATTCTAGATAAATGACTTAAAACAGCATTTCTGGCAGCAAGATGTTGTGTATTTCTTGTTTGTTGACTCTCACTACTATTTTGTGATGATAAAAAGCTATGGACAATATTGTTTAAAAGTTGTCCAGTGTTCGAACTTTGAACAGATGAGCTTGTTTGAGGATAAGCTTGATTAAATAAATGAGATAAAGTAGTTTGTTGTGTATTATCTAACAAGCAATAGTGACATAAAATAGTTATTGCTTCTAATTGTGAAACAACATAATCGGGGGGAAAATTACATTGTTGTTTTTCATTTAATTTTGAAATTTGGTCAAGATTATTGCACAATTGATGAACAACACTTATTACAATATTAGTCAAAGAACCAAAACTAAAACAATTTAATGACGATGTAACCAAATCATTCCAGTTTCTATGTAAATGCCTAAGTTGCTCAGATTGTAATGCACTTAAAACTGCTGATAAAAACATGGGTTGCTGACTTATTAATGAGTTTGGCAAATATTTTACATTTACAGCTGTGGATGAAGTCATTTTAGTTGGTGAATTAGATCCACCGTTATTTGAATTATTTCCAGAATTTGATGTATTACTGGTTGTACCATTAGTATTAGTATCAATTTTTTCTTCATTTTTTAATACATATACTTCATACTCCAATTTTATAACAGACATTAATAAACGCAATAATTGGATTTGGAAAGATTCTGCGTGTAAATTCTCATCACGTGGATAATTATACAACAAAATTTGCTCAGACAAACTTATTTGAGATTGAAATTTATTACTGCTACTACAAGCATTTCTTAATTGTTGATTTCCAAATAATAAAACTGAAGAGTTAACACAATGTAATAGAATTTTTTGCAATTTACATTTAGCCATTAAATCCGCTATATAACAAGCTAAGCCTAAAATTTTTCAAATTTTAGAAAAGAAAATTCTATAATAATGTAATAATCACCCATCTTACCTTTACCCATTCCTTTTACGATATCTACTAATTCTTGACAAATCATTGTTAAAAGTTCAATGCTTTCTAACTGTACTTTGCAATTTCCTTTGATGTCATCTATGTTTGGAGGATCGTTTGTTTCTATAGCATCTTTATGAAAATAACTACGTGCATAATACAAACATATTGTGAAAAGAACTTCTAAATGCATACATCCGCGATATGAGTGACTAAATTCGGAATTGGCTATACTACCATTAAACCCTTTTCCAAAAATACATTTTCTATGGCGAACTAAAAGTTGTTTCAATGTTCCGCTTGATATTGAAGTTGTAATTGAAAGACACAAAAACGTACGGGGATCAGTTGAAATGATGTTACGTAATGTTTGAAAAGCATAATATGTCTGTTGAGTATCATAGACATCATGATACAATAAAATATGAGTATGAAAAGGATGTAATTTATCATAATGCTTTTTACGTTCCTCTGATATTTTTCTTCTTAAAGTTTTTTTGTTACTTGTTTGCGAAGATTCTAAAGCGGCAGTTTTTCTTAAAATTTCTACATTTTGTTTTCCTTTCTCCATTGTTTTTTCTGTTAGTTCCCAATTTATTTTCTAAAATGATTTTAAATATTATTAAGTTAAAGACAATACCTAGAAACATAATTATAACTTACTGAAGAATCCTTAATTTTTGCAGTTTCTAAACTTAAGCTTCTACGCTTATCTTCTATATTAATACTTTTTTCACTTTGCTCAAAAATATCCGGCTCATTTTCACTAGCTGAATTAAAAGAATCTGAAGGACGTCCAGCATCAGTATCAGCTCCATTACTAATACTACCAGCACTAAAATTACTATCTGTTGAAGTTTTCGATATACAACTAGCACGCTTTTTGCTATCGTTAAATCTATTTGTATCACTTTGCTTTCTATCAAAGTTTTCATTGCTAATAGATTTATTTTTAATTTTAATGGAATTAAATTCTGTTTTAATAGAATCATCACAATGGTCAACGACTTCATCAATTAAGTTGTTTACAAAACTCTCAACATTATCAGTAGTTTCAGCCGATGAACTAAAATATTCTTCAGCAGTATGAGCAGTATCGTCTAAAATCTGTTGGCCTTCGGCTATTTGTGTAAAATTAGATTCAAATTTTTCTATAACGCTACTATTGGTTGTTTCCGAAGCAGTCCCACAAACTTTGTTTAAATGATAAGTTTTACGATTCTTTGTACGATCCAATTTCGATAGAGTTTGGCTTATTTCACCAGAAAACTTTTTAATTTTTTCACTGGATGATGTAATTTCTTTTTCTACACTTGTTTCTCGCGACTCATCAATTGTAGATTCTGTAGATGATTCTTCCGATTCTTCTGTTGAAGAATTAAAATAATCTTCAACAGCCTTTTCAACCAATGTATCTTCGACATTGTCATTAACGTTGTTATTATTTAAATTATCATTTATTATTTTTTCTATTGAATTTGGAACTGTTTCTATTTTATTTGGGGCACTGCTACTTAGGGAATTAATGTCAGTTTCCAAACTAAAATCTGGTGAATTATCGAGGGGATTTATAATTAAGCCAATACTACTTTCACTTTCTGTTAAAATAACTTTATCACTAACAAAATTTGATGTTTTGTTTTTATTGCCCAATGTAACGCCAAAGAATTTTTTTTGTAATGATCTAATTGGACTACGTTTTTTACTCAGATTTGTGTCCATATGGTATTTAACATTACCAAATTCAGAACTAATTGCATATACATCTCGATCAACTATAATATCTGTTTCATCTTCAACATCTCTACTTAAATTAGTGTCAGATTGACTTTCATCATACTCTTTTTTTAGTAGATGAACATGAACGATGCTGATCCGTTTGGTTTTAGGTGATAAAAGAATTCTATTTAGTGGTTTAATTAGACGTTGTAAATCACCTCTTAATAAAGCTTCTTGAAGCCATTTTGTTACAAAAGTTTTTATAGAAGTATGAACTGGCAGTGCTAGAGTGTCAAATTGCCTTAAAAGGGTTTTCTCAAAAGTTTTTGATGGTTTTTTTTCACGTCCTAAATGCCATAATAATTCAAATTTTTTAAAACTCTGAGATTCACTTTCTTTTAAAAAATCGACATAATCAATATTGGTCGATGGCGAAACACACATCTTTTTCAAATCAGCTAATTTATTTAACTGATAATTTGATAGTATAGTCATACTTCTGCCTAGATTTGATATTTGTTTTACCAGTTCTGGATCAGAAGTCGACTTACTTTGCGAGTTCATAGACATTCTACAAGCGATTACTTGTTCAACAAGTCCAGAATCTAAACAACTGTGTAATTGATATAATAAAGAACTTATTTGAGCTGGATCGATTCCAAGTTCATTTAAATAATTCCATAAAATCGATGTAATTAATTGAAAAATCCTTGTTTTATGCTCAATATAACTCACATGTCCAAATTTTAATAAAGGGAGCATCACTACAAAAGTGACTCCAGGTGATGTAGTGTGTTCAATTTGAGAACGCAATAAACTAAAAAATGATTTTTTTCATTATGAAAAAGATTTATTTATTAATAATAAAAATATTCTTAGGCACCTTATTAAGTCAAATAGGGTTGTAATAGCAGCCAGCTGCAAATCCTTATCATTTTGTGTGTAGCATGCTACTAATGCAAGCACTTTTAACCAACTTGGTAATTGAATTTCTAAAAATTAATAAAAATATATAATTGAAATTTTCTATGGCCATTTTTCCATACTTACCATTTTTATCTAAAACTAAGTTTTTATTACAATTGGGAAACGTTGACATTTCAACCAATAAATTTGATGCATATCTAATTGTATTTCTTAAAGAATCGCTCAATTTTAATAACATTAATTTTCTTACACATTTTTCGGTTATATCATCAAAAACTTTAAATTTAGAATCGATTTTATCTAATTGTTCCGAGCTTGATATACAATCTTTAAACTCGGCATCACTTATATCACTTATATTTGACGATTCGACAGCTCCAACTAATGAACGATTTAACAAACTATGAAGTTGAGCTGATCTGCATATTACATTTATTCGTAATGTTTCAAATAAATGATCAATTTCCACAGTTCTTTCAAGACTATCACTTTCAAAAATTGTTTCATTTTCAAAAATATTTTCAATATTATCAGTACTACCTGGAGATTCTCCACTATCAACTTTTACTGTTACGGGGCAAGAAGTAGCATTAAAAAATAATGGTGATTTAATTGGGGTATTAATATGTAAAATTTGTCTTGATAAATATATTTCATAAAATATTTCGTATTGCCTTATACATTTTTCTAAAATTGAATATTCTTTTGATGTTGGCTGTTGCCATTGTTGTTTTGGTAATTTAATTTCTTCTTGATTATCCTTATTATTGTTTTCATTATGATCAATATTTGGTGGTGCTGATTCCGATTTTTCTTCACTTTTCTGTTCTGGCACTTTTCTAGTTACATCAACTTTTAAATCTTGTGGACGCTGTTTTTTAGGACTGCCTGATTTCATAAATTTAGGCGAAGCTTTTTTCTGTTTAAGTTTTTTAATACTGAGAGGTGTATCAAGTTCGGAAGAAGATGAGGGAATCACAAATTGACCCGTATCAGGACATATCTAAATAATGACAAAACATATATTATATTTTATATTATTAAAAATATGAACAGCTTTTTAAATATCAATACACCTTTAATTTATTTAAAACTAGAAACATTTATTATTTTTTTTTCTATTTAATGAAATGATTGCGCAGTGGAAAGTCTTAGAAATTTTTTAAAGGAAATAGAAAGCAAATTAAAAACTAAATCTAAATGATTTCTAGCGCTTACCTCTTTATCCAATTCTAAAAGCTTTGAATATGATTTTGCTTTTTTAGATTTTTTAGGACTATTATTTTTTCGATCTAAAAAATGATTTGAATTTGATCTACGAATAGGTTCATCTTCATCATCATCATGAGAAAATTGATTTAACTTTGAATCTGATTTACTTTTTTCAAGTGCATTACCACCTTGTATATTTTCACTTACATTATTATTAGAATTTATATTTTTATTTTGATCATCTGTTTCAGAGCCTTTTTTGTTAACATTCTTTTTAATTGGACTTCTAAAGAAATAATACATAATATAAATTTATATAAGTATTTATAATTTTATATTAATATAAATAAATAATATTTACGTTATCATTGGTTGTACTCTGGAAACAATTTTCATACATAATTTCAATGCAGCTGTTACCTCTTCATGTGTTAAATTTTCGGAATGTATCGTTAATAATTGAGCTATTGATAAAAATACTTTTGGTAAATAAATTCTGGTTGTTTCATTGTACATTTCTAATGATATTGTCTCTAATAGAAATTCTGTTAAAAAACATATTTCAATTAGGTATGGATCACCAGAACCAACAACTGATTTAAATTTTGTATTTTCTTGTGTTGTATTACGAATATTTTTTGATAAATTTGAATCATCTTTGCTCTATTCAAAAATTTATTTTATTATAAAAAAAATATATATATAAAAAAAAAAAAAATTTACCCTTTTGCAAGATTTTTCAAATTGTACTGTCATAAAATTCCAAATATAAGATGGATCAAAAGTGGCAAATAATAAATTTGCTGATTTTCCTACTTCAAAATTTCCAATACATAATGACATTGTTCGAATTACATCACATAAAACATAATCTAAAACAGGCGGACCAATTTCAGCTTTATCTAATAATGACACCATTATTTTATATGGTTTTAAATCAACTGGAGTATATTCAAGACTATATTTAAATGTACAAACTAATGATTTAATTAGAATTTGTTTGGAATGTTTTTCAAAATATGATTCTTCACTTTCTATATCACCACCAGCTCCACCAGCATTTTCTTCATTATCAATATAATATGAATTATTTTTAGCAACTTCAGTACCTAATAACCATGCATATAATCTTCTATTTAATGACATATCTCTTCTTAATATTGTATATAAACCATTTGTTACTAATTTAATTAAATCATTTTCATCTAAATATATTGTATGCATAGGAAAACCTAATAATAAAAATTCTAATGTATTTCTTTGCACCAAAATAACAGCATCATTTAGGCAAGCACATAGCCCAGACATCATTACATCATGATTATGTCCCATTATATAAATTTGTTCTTGCATACCAACACGTTTATTAAAATGTTCAACTAAATATGATATTGCTGGTAAACGTATTGATGCATTTGTTGCAACACATTCCCATAAAACTGTATAAAAATAAATTGGATTTACAGCAGTACAAACTTGCATCAATAATGAATTTGTTCTATCAAAATGATCTAATCCACTTTCATAACCCGGTAATACACCACTTAAAAATCCACTTAAAGCTGGTCGTAATTTTTCACCTAATGGAACAAAATATTTTTCATAGATTCCTAATAATGTTGGTCGAACATTCATAGCGGCATATCCAAGTAATGGAAATAATCCGGCACTAAAAATCAATATAAGTTATAAATCAATTTTATCAATTAATTTGAAGTTTAAACTTTAGATGTAAGTACCTGTAAATAAACAGTTCTGTAGCCAATCTTTCTGAACCAGTTTTACTGAATATAATATCATATGTTTCAAGTGCCTTCAAATGAACTCCAGACGGTAATGCTGGATGCATACATTGTGCTAATCTTTTTGAAATTTTAATACGACGTGGTATTACTTGATATTGTGTGTAACTTGAAATTGCCTGAAAAAATTTAAAAATTATAATTAATTAATTATGGTTTCATTTAAAAAAAAAATAAATTTGTTTGTTAAAGTTATCGGTTAAACTAAAAAAATCCTGTCTCTTGAACAATTTATGTTTCCCAAAAACAGCATATTTATATAGATATACTTAAGTGAAGTACTATAACTGTAATTCTATAATTTATTAGTAAATAAGGGTACTATAACTGTAATTCTATAATTTATTAGTAAATAAGGGTAACTTTTAGTAATTATACAGTTTTAAAAAGTATAAAAAATACAAAATAAAAATGGACCAAAATATCAGTCACGGGTTGCGAAAGAGAAGACTATCTATACAATAATTATTAATTTCAGTACAGATAGTGAGTGCATGATATGATGTATTAGTGCTAAACGTTAAGTTGCAAAAATAACACAAGTTATCAAATAAAAATAATTATTTTTCAAAATGTAAACATCAATATGATAAAAATTAAAATTGAAAAAATTTTATAAATTTCTAATAGACTTTCAGATCATCATTTTAATTGAAGAAACAACTGCAGAATTCCTACTACTAAATAGGGGTTGTATCCCACTTATTTCAGTGTTGAATTGTATGCAAAAGTTTTTAATTTCAATTAACTTAAACCTTTATTCAATTAATTAAAACCTGAATAAAAACTCAGAACATATTTAAGTACTACACCTTTATTAATTAATGAAAAATTTATATTTTATTTTAATTTTACTAAATATAAAAGATAGTATCATCATATAGTTACTTACTAATATAAATAAAAAAGATTATAAAAATAGATTAGTTAGTACAAAAATATAGAGTTTGATTAAATTGTGAAAACTTGCATGACCTATCCACTATCAAATGTCACAAATATATGTGTGTATATATATATATATATCGTTAATAAAAAATAAAAACAAATGACTAATTATTACTGTTTCTTTTTATTTTCTCCTCATTTAATTTCTTTTGCCAATTTTTTTGGCCAATTCGTTCATTCATTAATCTAAAATCTATTTACTAACAAGAAACCCCACCTAAATATTGCAAAAAAAAAATAATAATTAAATAAGTAAATAAATTTATAAAAGAAAGTAAATAAAAAAAAAAAAAAAAATTTACATTTTACAAATTTCATTTCTTGCGTATCCCAAAAAAAAAAAAAAGAAAATAAAAAAAAAAAATTAAAAATTATTTTAACCATGACATCAATATAAAATCAATGAAAATTTTTACTGTGTTTTGACGGGCAAACTAATTTTTGTATCTCTTTCTTTCAATATATTAATTATATATACAAAATATTATCAGTTTAATTTTTTTTTTAATTTCGTTATCTTTATAATCATTATCAAAAGTACTTATATATGGATTATTTTTTAGATAGATAAGTACATATGGTATTCATAGTACTTGAGAGTAAGTACAAAAATAATTGGTATTTATAAATTAAAAAATTTGATTTTTATTTTTAATTGAATTTTATAGGTACCTTTATTTCTTATACCCCTATTACTAGGTATATAAGGGGGTATACTAAATTTGCCATTACGTTTGGGACGCAGAGAAGTAGGGGAGGTAGATATAGATTTAAAGGCATGGATCGGATTATAATGGAAAAATAAATCGATTTAACTATGTATGTCCGTCCGTCCACATGATAACTCAAAAAATAAAGGAGCTAGGATTTTGAAATTTTCACAAATTAGTTTTTATGCAATAGCCATCATCGCTATTGAAATCCAGTAATTTTGGTGCACGGGTTTGAGTACCTGCCATACAACTTCTTTTTTTATATGAGCATTACTCTATACCTATTGAAGCTGGGTGTCTGAAATTTGGCCAAAAATAGTTTATTTTTATGGCCAAAGTTTGTGCAAAATTTGGTTGGTCTACAGCAGTTTATTCGAATAGCTGCCATACAACTTCTCTTATATGAGCATTATTCTATACCTATAGAAGCTAGGTGTCTAAAATTTTCCAAAAGTAATTAACCGAATTATATAATGTTATACTACGATCATACGGGTATCCCAAAGTTGACACAGTCTACTCTACTACACTTTTCCTCGATTTAAATAAATTTTAAATAAATTTCAAGTTATTAGTATTACCCAATGCAAGTTTTGTATGCTTTTACGTAGACTTTGAAGAATACGACAAATTATTGTACACTTAGAGTTAATATGTATTTAAAATCCGAAATCTAAAGTTTCTATATAAGTAGTAGAGAATTGATAAATGCTGTAAAAGCAGTTTTTTATAGATCAAATTCATAAAAAAATTTCGAATATAGTAAGTAAGAGTAGTAAGAACAATTTCAGTGGATAAAACTTTTTGGAAAATAGATGACGCTAAATTTAGTAATTTCATAAAAATTAAATAACTTTACAATTAAATACCAGTTCATTTAAAAATTAAATGTATGTATATTTTGAAATTTTAATTGTTAGTAAATAAATATGTGAACAAGTGTTATTATAATTTTATTACAAAAAAGGGTAAATAAAAACTTTTATTTATCATGTAAACAAAATCTTTTCTGAGTAGAGTATGTTTTCATTAATACATTCTTCACCTTGAATTGAAAGTTTATATGAATTTGTCCCTCTTTCTATTACCTTTACTCTATGATAATTACTTATATTTCTCAATATTGATATACTTAAGTATCGCACAAATCGATGCTAAAAGAAACACAAGTATAACAATTAGGTTATCAAATTCAAAAATTTCAATTAAAATAAATATTATTAACTAAGAACAGTTAATTTTTTTTTAAAAAACAACTCTTGAAGTCAATTTTACACTAGTTTTTTTTTTTTTTCTTTTTTTTTTACGAGGGTTGATGGAAAAAATTGAAAAACATCCTGGATCACTGTTACGGGGTTCATCAAGGTAGTGTAGGAATTTAACCAACTAAAATGAATCCCCCTTTTTTTAAAACCAAACTTGGAATGAACTTTAAACGCATTAGTATAGTCTGATTCATTCAGGAAATTAGAGTTAGAATTGGGTAATTGAGATTATGTTGGATAAAGAACATTTTAAGGGGAAATAATTTAAATGAAATTATGAAGATGGATCTTAATGTTTATCTTAAACTTTATTGTATCGTACATATAAAAACTACCAGCTTTTGGAAACGCATTACATGGTAACTGATTATATAATCGCCATGTTTAAAATACTTTAAAATTGTGATCTGATTCAGCTTTAATTCATGAATTAATAAATTTACATTTCTTAATACTTATTGTATTATTCATATTTATATTTTTACTATTTATGGATACTCTTATTAAATTATACCAATACTTTTTATTATTAATTTATTACAATATTATAATCTAAAAATCTTAAAAAATCATATTATTGTAATTTTAAATATTCTATAATTGTAATATTTTAATTTGTTAATTACTTAGTTTTGTTACCAGATACTTAATAGGTAATCGTTAATTGCACATCAATTTAGCTATTTAAGACTTTAACCACTGATTCTGACAGGAACTATATTATATATAAATCGATTAACTTAATATACTATACTAATTGCGAATCTTTTATTTCGTTTAAGTTACTTGGGAGACTAATTATTGATAAGAGAAGAATATTTATAGATTTTAAGTGCAAATTATAATATTAAAAATTAAAAATATGATTTTGGAAGTTTTTCTTATCAGATTTTATAGAATGATTTAATGTTTTTTTTATCAAAGTTTTTATCCAATTTATAAAAATAAACTTGTCGTGAAACAATGAAAATCTGAAATGACATCTTTTTTGCCAAAATAAAATTCTTTTGCTTTGAAATAAAAGTTTTCAAATAAATTTGATAAAATTAATTAATCATTTTGATAATATTTTTAATATAAACCAAATTTTTGTCCCTATTATCTGTGTGAAATAGATTCTTCTATATGGCAGTGAAACCTAGCTGAAGAAAGCCATATAAACAAAATTTTTAGATTTTCATCAACAAATGTCTTCGTAATATTCAGAAAATTTTCTAGCCATATAGTAAAACTATAATGAAGAATTGTGACTAATAACGCAACCAGAAACTATCCGGATACAAAAACAAAAAGATATATACAGGTGGAAAGGACACAACACATGCTAAGAAGACACTGCATTCCAATCAAACAGGTATTAAATTGGGACTCCCAGAGAATAAAAAAAATGTTGCAGACCTAAAAAAACTTGAAGAAGAACGAAAGAAAACAAATAGGAAGAGAAGAAAAAACATAAGCAGAAGTCAAATGAACATCCCAAAATAAAAAAGATTGCTCGGCTTTGTGAAAGCCTTAATCTCACAAAGGGAGTACTTAATTACTAGGGCAAATAAAAATATGCATTAGCATCTTTTTTTCCTTATGTCTTATCGATAAATGAACAAGATAGTAGTTCGTTTCAACAAAAATTATGAATTTTAAGCTAGTTTTGTTAGGGCATATTTTTGCATATTTCACTTATTAGAGCATATTTTGCATATTTTAACTTGTAAGAGCATATTTTGGTATATTTTGACAATTTTCGTTCTAAAGATCTTAATTTTTTTATTTTTCTTGCATTTAAAATATTTTTCATAAAAAAACATAAAAATTAATGTCACTATTTAGATATTTATTTACTTAAAATATCATTCTTTCAAAATAAACAAGTAGTTATTAGGTATTTAAAGAAATCTCTATGTATGCATGTGCATATACATATTTATTTTATTATTCCTTTCAACTTGATTCAGAAACTTTCAACTTGATTAAAAACTATATCTGCAGCTTTAACTGGTGAAGCGATACACAATGCTACAATGAATTACACGATAAACGAAACTATTGCATTTAAATTCGCACCAATTAACTCAGTTAAGGTAGAAAGGAGCTTTTAAATGTACAAAGGCGTCCTACGATCGAACCGGAATAATTTCTTACTTGAAAATTTAAGTGAAATGGTTGTGATATATTGCAACCAAAATTTCAGTTAAACTTAGTTTTTAATTTTACTAGATGTAAGATTTTCGTTATTTGGATTAATTTTTATTTAAATTTATGTTTACTTAATTTATGTTTATTTATTTTTTTAAATTTTAACTTATTTTACTCTCTAATTTATTTTGTTTTAATTTTTTAAGTTCATGAATTAATTTTATTTTACTTCATAAAATTTAACTTTAAAATAAAAAATTATAATAAAAATAATATATAAACGAGGAAGATTATAGTTGCCCTTGTCAACTTTTAGATACCCGTGCATACCCACTATGGTGTATAAAATAAACCGTAATTTACTTCCCTTATACATTTAACTCATTACCCCATAATTTTGACGTAAAAAAAAAAAAAAAAATTTACAAAAAAAAAAAAAAATCACAAAACAAAAAACAAAATTTTCATTCATTGTTCCATAACTTTAGCTTAAAAAAAAAAAAAAAAAATAAAAAAAAAAAAAACAAAAAAAAAAATTAACAAAAAAAAAAAAAATCACAAAAAAAAAAAAAAAAATTTTCATTCATTGTCCCATAACTTAAGCTTAAAAAAAAAAAAAAAAAAAATAAAAAAAAAAAAAAACAAAAAAGAAAAAAAAAACAAAAAAAAAAAATTGGCCCACCCTAAAAGTCCGATGGTCCGAGTGATGTCCAACTTTGCCAAGTAACTTGCCCTATTAATTTACCTGCCCAATTTTAATTTTAACCTTGTAGCTTTATTAGATTCACAGTTATTGAATCGAAAACTTTGTATGGCAGCCCCCCGAAAATGGGGCCCTAACATTTTGAAACTTCATATAAGTGCTCGATTCATTATATAACTAACCGTGTGTAATTTTCAGCCTCGTAGTATAATTAGTTTTGAAGAAATTCATATTGGTGCAAAGAAGTTGTATGGCAGCCCCCCATAAATGGGGCCCTAACATTTTGAAACTTCATATAAGTGCTCGATTCATTATATAACTAACCGTGTGTAATTTTCATCCGCGTAGTATAATTAGTTTTGAAGAAATTCATATTGGTGCAAGGAAGTTGTATGGCAGCCCCCCGAAAATGGGGCCCTAACATTTTGAAACTTCATATAAGTGCCGGAGTCAATATAAAACTAACCGTGTGTAATTTGCATCTCCGTAGTATAAATAGTTTTGAAGAAATTCATATTGGTGCAAAAAAGTTGTATGGCAACTCCCCGAAGCCTTGGTCCGATTTTAACCAAAAACAATAGGGAACCTACAAATTGTCTAAAAATGACTTTGTGTGAATTTCAAGACTCTAACCCTTTTAGTTTTTGAGTTATCGTGCTGACACACGGACGGACGGACGGACGGACGGACAGACACACATAGCTAGATCGACTAATTTTTCGATTCTGAGCCGATACGTACCCTTGACACTATATCTAGCTCGTCTAGATCGATGCGTTACAAACGGAGGAGCAAATCTAATATACCCGATGTTCATATATATATGCACGGGTATAAAAAGTAAAAAACTATCTGCTTTTAATTCTTAAATTTAAACAACTTTTGAAGATGGTGTCACTAGCTCACCCTATTAATATTCATTTTATTTGAAGCTTTCTAAGTAATGGCCCTTTTTTTATGTATTTAATATCATTTTCATAGAGCATATTTTAAATGCTTAAAATAGATTTTTTAGAGCATATTTTAAGCGCTTAAAACGGATTTTTTAGAGCATATTTTTATTTGCCCTATTAATTACAAAAGGAAAAACAAATATTAGTCGTAAGACTATTAAAAGTAATATTAAAAGCTGGACTCCTGTTCACTTAATATACACACATTTGAATTAGTACTTAAACACAATGAAATAAGTATATATGAAAGAGTCAAGGGTAGGTACAATAATTCCTAAATACTTGTGTAAAAATACTAATTAATATAATACAAAAAAAAAAAAATTAAGTAGATAAATTAAAAAATGTATCTGAAATTTTTTTATTATTTACTTTTAATTATAATTTAATTAAATTTTTATTTTTACTTTTCTCTTTTAAATAATTGTATATTTAATCTTCAGTACTATCACTCATTTTTCTTTTAATAAATTACAAATAACAAAGTATCGTATTTTCCTTTTTTTTTCTATATATGTATTATATATAAAGTTTATGTATATATATATAATATATATATATAAAAATTATATTTTTAATTATTTAATGGAAAAAAGTAACTAAAAATAAACTAAGTAAATAATGGAAATATAAATGTACTTATATAAAAATATACTTATATATAGGATGTAGATCCTTTTGTTATTCAATAAATTATAATGAAACGTAAGTTTATATAACGGTATTTGCTTGTAATAAAATTTTTTAAAATGAAAAACATTTCTATATAACTTTTCACAAAAAATTAATTTCGTTCCTGTCTTTGAAATAATTACTTAAATACACATAGATTACTACAGGGTAAGTACTTATCATGTAATCTTTTATCATTTGAAATTTTAATATCCCTGTCCTTTATGAATACTTTCAAAAATTGAAAATATAAATTTGTTACATATATATTAAGGACATTTACTATTTCAAAACCTATGGTATTTATATTATAAGTACTTATTAGTAAGTACTTATAAGTACTTATTATATACATTAGTAAAAATTCATATCATATATACCTAATTTGATTACATTTGTTATTATAAGTCAAATTTTTAAAAAATTAAACAAATACTCGTTGATCGTATTATGATCGAAGCAAATACAACACTAAGTACAAGTAACTATAAGTTCTATTTCTACCACTCTTATAAAATTTAAAAAGAAAGAAAGGAAACAAAGAATATAATTCTTATTCTTTCCTTTCATAATAATAATGAAGAAATAATAATTCTTATATGTATTGTGTATTTTAGGTAAGTACTTATATAGGTACTGCGAAAAGTGAGTTTCAAGTACTTATATAAGTGTGATTTTTTTTAAAGTACAATAAAAAAAAAAATAAATAGTTTTGCAATTAAAATTAAGAAAAACTCATTGCCTCGTTAGTTTATTAAAATATTTATAATTATTTGACAAAAGAGACAGTATTTTAGGAGTAATTAATGAATAAGCAACCTTCATATATATATATACTTAATAAATTAATTAAATTCTAGATAGTAACTAAGTTAGGGTTAAGTACAAATACTTTTTTCCAATGTATAGCAATTACTTAGTATGTAATTAAAGAAAAATAATTGACTTTATCTTTTAGTTTCATTGTTTTTGTAAATTGTATGTAGTGATATAAGTAATATTCGTTTATGAAAGTAATTACTACATATATATATGCATAAGCATTCATATTACAATTTTTATATAAGTACACTTAAGGATTTCGTTAGAATTTTCATCTTTTCTTGTCTTTTTTATACAAAGGTAGTAAGTAATACAATATTATAAGATTGTATTCAAAAGTACCTACATATTCCTATGTTATTTAAAGAATTTTTGTACCCCAATACGTAGAAATATTTAACAATTTTACCCCAATAGGCACTTATATTTAAAAATAATTGGGCTGATTTTTATCATACGAAGTTTAATTTTGATTAAAATCGCAGAATTATTTAAGTAACAAATTTAAGAGAACTTTAAGATTCTTCTTTTACAATTTGCTAAAATCAAAATAAACTTTTACAATTCGCTATTAAAAAATAACTTTCAGTTTTATAAAAACAGTGTATAAAAATATGTTAATATTAAATTTATTTTAGATATCTGGGTTAATTGCAAACCACATATATGTTTATTTAAATCAATTCCGTATATAGAAATTATAACTAAGAATTAATTATGTATGACAATTCACAATACAATATCTATTTATTATGACTTCCCTTTTATTATTATAATAAATTTATAATCAAATGAACTGTGAAAATGTTTTTATAAATTTTTACTTTTCGAGTATAGAACATATAAGTACAAAGTATAAACAAAAAACCGCATAATAAGTGTGGGTTTTCTTATAAAAATACAAAAATAACAAAATGATGAAACAAAATCGATAAAATGAAATAAAACGACATTTTGAAAAAAGGGATATATACAAGGTGTCCCCGACAAAAAGTACGTGCACTCAGTAAATGGGGGCAAACCTTTGAACAGCTTACACTGTAGAGAGATAAAAATTCATTTTGTAGAGTAAGTTGTCAGCTTTAATTTTTGTGTACTAATGATTTCATATACCCAATAGTTACAAAGTCATAAAGGTTCAAAATAATTTAAAATGAAAAAATTATGTTTCAAACTCAATTTTCTTTTGAAACACAATGTATTTGGGATTTTTTTTTATAGCATATTTTAGAGTTTGGAGATATGAAGAATAGAAAAGTATGTTCCGACCACTTGCTTAATTATAACTACTTAGTATTAATTTTGACAAAAAGGGCATATGAATTAGAATTCCAAGTCGTCGGCTTTTAAATCCTCAACATGATGGAGCTCCTACACATAATTCTCGAAATGTGAAAGAATGGTTGGACAAACATTATCCGAATAGATAGATTGGAAGAAATGGCCCAATAAAGTTACCTCACCTTGATCATCTGATCTAACTCCTTTAGATATTTTTCTCTGGGGACGGTGAAATCAATAGTTAATTCTTAATAATTATCATCTAGAGAAAAATTGATAGAGAGAATAAACGAAACTGCTCAGATTTTGATACATGAGCTAGAAAACGTGCAGTGCGCGTACTTGAGCTCCGGACACTCTGTATGTTAGTATTACATGGTTTTTTTTAATAAATATTAAGCTAAAAAAAGAATTACTTTAAAAATTTAAATTAATAAATAATAACAATTCTATCAAAATGCAAATCACGTCTGAAAAGTTCAAAATTTTTAATTATTTAATTAATAAAAAAAAAAAAAAAAAAGAAAAAGCAATGAACGAATTTTTCACATAAATGCTAAATTAAATTTGAAATTAAAAAAAGTTACATATAAAATAATTAGGTAATACGAAAATAAAGTAAAGCTAAAAAAAAATTAGAGGAATTTTAATTAAAAAGGTTATCAATAAAAAAATAAACAAGTAATCAATAAGTAATTCTTAAGATTAGGAATAAGTATTTTAAAAGTTAAAAACATCAGACGTTATAGGTACTAAAGTAGTCATATCTGGTACATTGAGAAATTCTTTAAGTACTGAATCACTTTTTTAAATTTAAAATGTCTGGATACTTTTAGTATTTTATCAAAAAACTTTTATAAATCGTTTCTAATAATAGAAAGAAATTTTAAATTTCGATTTGGATTCAAAGTCTGGTTAATTTGGTATAAGTACTCAGTTATGTAAAAAATGTCACTTTACAAAAAAAAAACCCTCCCGAACAAAAAATTTCAAAAAAAATATCGAATTTAATTTTGTAGGAAAAATTTCAAATGTTACAAAATTCGGAAAAAAAACTTTAAAAACACAAAAATATTGTATTTAAATTTTTTCTTAATTAAATATAAAACTTATTAAAAATGATTTGATTTAGATTCAAAATTTTTTTTTCGAAAAAATAAGATTTCTGAAAAAATGATTTCGAAAAAATAAGATTTCTGAAAATAAGAATTTGAAATAATAAAATTTTGCAAAATAAGATTTGAAAAAATAAGATTTTTGAAAAAAAGAATTTTAGATTTATTTTCAAAATCCTTTTTTTTTCATTTTTTTTTGAAAAAATAAGATTTTGAAAAATAAAGTTTTAAAAAAATCAGATTTTGGAAAAATAGATTACGAAAAATTTAGATTTTGGACTATAACATTTCTGAAAAAAAGAATTTGAAAAAATAAGATTTTGTTAAAATTAGATTTTGAAAAATAACAATTTGAAAAAATAAGATTTTGGATAATCAGATTTTAAAAAAAATACGATTTTGGAAAATAAGAATTTGAAAAAATTAGATTTTAAAAAAATAAGATTTTGGAAAATTAGAATTTGAAAAAAATAAGATTTTGAAAAATAAAATTTTGAAAAAATAAGATTTTGAATATACAAGATTTTAAAACAATATTAAAAATAAAAGATTACAGGTACAGATTATTTTCAAACACTTGTAACTTAAGTAAATGCCTGTCCAATTTTATTTTTATACCCTACACCTATAGAATAGGTAAAGGGGTATATTAACTTTGGTATGGTGTTTGTAACCACCTAAAGGAAGCGAGCTAGATATGGAAAAGTATATATATTTGTGATCAGCGTGACCGCCTTAGTCGATATAGCCATGTCCGTCCGTCCGTCCGTCCGTCCGTCCGTAGGCACGATAACTCAAAAAATAATGGAGTTATCTTGATGAAATTTTAACTGTAGGTTACTAGGACTGAAAGTACGGCGGGGATTGCATATGGGCGAAATCGGCCCATGGGTTCGGATTCTGGACCTTTTAATCGGTTTCAGGGCTAACGAACAAATATAAAAAATCACGATAACTCAACAACTAATGACGCTATCTTCATCAAATTTGTGCTGTAGGTTACTAGTAATGAAACTACTTCGGGGATTGCGTAAGGTCGGGATTGGACCATGGGTTCGGAACCTAGAACTTTTTGATCGAATTTAGGCCAAACGAGCATAATTCCGAAACCAATGAAGATAGAACCCCCAAATTTAGTATCAGGGTGTCCCTCCCTATTTCCTAAGTGTCTTGTGAATTTGGGTCCCATTGGAGTAGTGGGTCGGGGACCAGCCACACATTTCCAAAGACCTTAAAGCATATCTTTAAAATTAATAAAGATAACAACTTGAAAAAATGTAGAAGCTTCCAATTTGCCACAAGGGTGTTCTTTACTATCTCTTGCGTGTCCCCCTAATTTGGGATCAATTGGAGTGGTGGTTCTGTACCCCTCTCAGACCTCCCAAGTTTTAAAGGCTTATAATCGAAATTACTAAAAATAGTTACTTAAAATTAGGATAGACCGTTCAAATTGTGTATAAGGGTTAACTAGTACTATAAGTACAGCGCGGACTATATAAGGGCGAAATCAGCCCAACGGTTCGGATTCCGGACCTTTTAATCGATGTCAGGGTTAAGGAACATATATAAAAAATCACGATAACTCAACAACTAATGAGGCTATCTTCATGAAATTTGTGCTGTAGGTTATTGGCAGCGAAACTATGGTGGTGATTACGTACGGTGAGGATTGGACAATGGGTTCGGAACTTAGAACTTTTTGATCGAATTTAGGCCAAACGAGCATAATTCCGAAACCTATGAAGATAGAACCTCCAAATTTGGTATCAGGGTGTCCCTTCCTATTTCGTAAGTGTCTTTGAAATTTGGGCCCCATTGGAGTAGTGGATCGGGGACCAGCCACTCAGTTCTTAGGCCCTTAAAGCATATTTTCGAAATTAATAAAGATAGTAACTTGAAACAAATGTAGAAGCTTCCAATTTGCCACAAGGGTGTTCTTTACTATTTCTTGCGTGCCCCCCTAATTTGGGATCAATTGGAGTGGTGGTTCAGAACCTCTCTTAGACCCCCCAATGTGTAAAAGCTTATCATCGAAATTAATAAAACTAGTAACTTAAAATTAAGATAGAACGTTCCAATTGTATACAAGGGTTAACTAGTATTGAAAGTATGACGGGACTGCATATGGGCGAAATCGTACCATAATTTCGGGTCCTGGAACTCTTGAAAAGTTCAAGGACTAACAAACATATATCTTACAAACACCATAACTCAAAAAATAATGCCGGTATTTTGATGAAATTTAACAGTAGGTTGCTAGTAATGAAAGTACGATGGGAATTGGTTGTGGTCGAGTTTAATTTCGAAGCCAAAGAATATATTTCCTATGTCCTATGTGTCTCCGAAATCTAGACTTAATTGTTGTGGTTCAGCTATGTTCAAAGGTACTTGCTGTATTTATGTAAAATTTATTTTTATATTTAAATGAATTATATGAAAAGGTGTAAATTTTTAATTGTATTTTAGAAATACATTTATTGCATATTTTGCGTTTATAAGCTTTTCTATTAGGTATATAAACTAACCATTTAAAATAATTGCAATTTTTAAAAATTTGGATTATTAAATATATTATGCTTTGATTATCTTTTTATCACAAAATTTAATAATTAGAATTTTTTCATTTTGTAATTGAATTGGAATAAATATATTTTCATTTATTTCAAGTTTGTTTGTTTTTTAATATTTTTAAATAGATAAATTAGTAAGAATTTGTAGTATTTTTTAATAGATAGGGTAATTAGAAAATGTTTTTAGTATTATACAGTTAATTTGGTTAGCTATGTCTTACGATCAAATTAATAACAGCTTCTATGGTGTTAAAATGACTTATGGATATGTCCTTAAATTTGAACCAAATAGGTGTAGGGTATTTCTAAGTCGGTTGCACCGACTGACTGTTTCTTTACTTGTTTTAAAGTACTTATTAACTAATATATAAAAAGTAAAGCTTCAATATAATATTTTAAGGTATGCTAAAAGTTATTTTTTAATTATAAAGAATTTTCGTAATAATTTTCGTTAATTTAATTGTTAATGCACTACTCCCATATATGATGGATAATTAGTAGAAGTTTTAGAGTTACATTCAAAAGCAGGGTTATGCCCTTTTTCCAGAATATTTCGATATACTTATATGTATATGGGAGAATCTGCATTCGCAAGGACTTTAATGAATTCAAAATCAAAGTTATACAATTTTTACAGAATATATCTATATGTGAGATTCTGAGTTAGTAGAGATTTTAAAGTTGGTTACAAAATCAGAGATTTAATAATTTGTTTAGCGAAGTTTGGGGGCGGCAGCCCCTGCTATTGGAAGTTCTTTATTATTGAAAATATATATTAATATAAAAAATATCTAGGAGGGATTTTAGACTTTGTTACAAAATCTGGAATATACTTAAGCTAATTTCCAGAATATTTATATATACATAATACATAGAATATGTGAGATTATGAATTAGAAGGGATTTTAGAGTTGGATTTAATGTTGGGTACATATATTATAAATATTCTGGAAAAAGCGTAAAATCCAGATTTTGAATCCAACTCTAAAATTTTTTCTAATTATCCCTTAAATTAAGAAAAAAATTATTTAGGCAATGTTTAACATATATGGAAATAGTGCATTGAATTTTCAATTAAATTAATTTGACATTAGCTAACATTAATGAAAGTGAAAATAATTCTGCAAAATACAGGCAAATGAAATACGGGCTTGTGATAGTAACCCATTTTTTGATTACCTATATAATTTACTATAAGTAAATAAAGTAAATATATAGCTACTTATCTAAATTAAATAAATTATCAATTGTATTTCTTATGACTATATACATAATTGATATTATTAATAAAGGTGATATTAGTCACGTATTTGAAGAAATAGTCAAGCTAGTTATAATATAGTAACATTTTCATTATCAAAGAATTTGTTAAATAAATCGCATAGTTATAGCAACATAGATTAAACATTTTATTTAAACAAAATTTGTTTTCTTAAATAAATATACTTATTGATAAGCTGGGGCATATATTTTCCAGAATTGACAATCCCTCTAAAAGAAAATAAGAATACAGGCTACTAGTTCATTTAGCCTTAATTCTTATTTTCGTTTAGAATATATGATACATAATAATATACTAGAGTTATCTATACTATTTTTCAGAATATCATTTAAATTTTATAAATATTCTTATTAATTTACTTAGTTACTATTTAGTATTACTTATCAGGGCTGCAACTTCTTGGCCCTCAATACCCAGTACATTTGTAATGAAAACGAAGTAAATTAGTCGCGGCCTTTTATTCGAGCAGTAGATTTCTTTTTTAAAATAAAATAACGTTTTGAACAATGAATAACTGTAAATAAACAATAAATAACTGTAAAATAAAATGAAAAATAGTATCTAACAAAAAAAACAATTTAGTTTCTTAATTTAAATTTAATGAAATAAAATTTTTTTTAAAATTCAACATAAAATAAAATCAATTTATTTTTTAAAGTTTTAGAGCTAGCTATTTACTAGGTGAATTTGAAATTCTCTGCGAATTTAGAAAGTCGTTCGAATCAGATAGATCCCAACATCTTATAATTTCTCTAATTTCTAGAATCTCGGTATTTATTTTATTTCTCAGTTTGGTTTAGGAAAATTTAAAGGAAAATTAAAAAAGAAGTAGATTTTAAAGACTGCAAAGTGAATTTGTAAAATAAAAAAAAATCTACTTCGTTCGCAGAGAAGTGGCAGCCCTGTTACTTATTTAATTTACAATAACCACAAATAAATAATTTCAGGTTAATTTTAAATAAAAAAAAATTGGGGACAATTTATAATAAATACTTCATATAGAAAAAGGTGTAAAATTATGAGTAATTTTAAACTTGAATATAAAAGCATAGAAAATAATGACGTAATAGGGCGCGTTTATAAGTTTTCGCATTTCGGCAAAAATAAAAGTTGAAATATAAAAAATTTAAAAAAAAAATCCCATTTATTATCTAAGTACTTAAATTTTAAGTACTATATACATATAGTATATATATATATACCGAACGTACACAAACTCTGTATTTATGATTAATAAGTAGTTATTAGAGTTATTTTTTATCTTTGTTATCAGCGGCCTTTTTGCGAAATAAGTATGACGAAATTTGAAAAACAAAATAAAAACATTATTTAAATTTAATTTCTGACTAATTTTTATATTTTTTTTTTTATTTGTTTGTAGGTACCTACTTAAAGTATGTCCAAATAAAGGTTTACATACATAAGTATATAATGCAATTTTTTTGAATAAGTAATTTATAAAAATTTTTATACTTAAGACTTTTGTTTTTTATTTAATCCAAACAAGTGGACTACTGTAAAATTATCTTTACTTTTAGCTACTTGAGAATCAAAGGTTTAAAAATAATTATTTGTTTTTCTTTTAAAAGTTTCTTAAAAAACTCACAAATATCTATAACGATTAAGTATACTTCATAATTATTTAGTTAAAATATATACATATATAGCTTTAAATGTAATTTAGATTTATTTTTTACGCCCCTAAAAAACTTTCGTTATTTTTAAATAGTTAGTTAGTTGATATTTATTTATAGAAAATAAGTGCCAACAGTCGCAATACTTTGTAAAAATGAAGGTACTCTATAAAATACTAAACCACCCTCTCGCTCTGAGCACTCTGAGCAAACTATGCTCAGATTAAAATTTTATCCGAACTCTGAAGCTCTAAGTTAAAAAAGAAATGCTCAGAGCACAGATTGACAAATTTTATCCAAATTATTTTCTAACGTCATTATTTTTTAATTGCATCAAAATTTAATTTAAATTTTAATCTTCTAAATCTATTTTCTCCATTTTTTAATATTAAAAAAAAACTAAATTTAAAAAAAAACTTAAAAACAAAACGTCTTGATATTTTTTTAGTGGCGTTTTTATTATTTTATTCTTAATTTGACGTTTCCTTGTTTGACAATTCTGTGAAATATGAGGAAATTTCTACGAGCTCACAGATCGTGCTCTGAGCACTCTACGATTTAAAGAAGAATCAGAAAATGAATAATCTGGATAATCTGATAATTTTTTTTAGTTTGACAGCTCTGAATCTGCTCTGATGAGAAAAAGAAAAACGCCCCTGATAACCTGAGCTCAGTGGATTTGACGACATATAAATGAATTTTCACACTTTTATAGAAGAGTTAATTATCATTAATTTATGTGTGAAAAAAATTTGAATAAAAAAAAATTTACTAAGTACGTAGTTATTTCTAAATTAATAAGTAATAGTTTTTAACAAATGATAAAATTAATATTAGAATGATACTGAAACAAAACTGATTAGACTACTTATATTCGTAAATTGAAGAAGTGTTGAAAAAAACTACTTCCATTCACCACTGAGAAAGTGCTGAAAAATTATTTCCATTCACTAAGTATTGAAAAAGTGTCGAGAGAGTGCTGAAAAAGTCCTGAAAGGAAGTATTCGTAGAAGAAACCTATATGTATTAGTACAAAAGTAATGCATTTTTTCCCGCCATTCCCATTAATTTCAGTAGAAAAGAGGTACTTCCATTCGTGTTTCCTTCTTCTGGATTATCTGAGCAAGAACACTATTTTTATTTGTCCCTTCAACAGTGTATAAAATTCAAAATATAAAACTGTTTTTGTATATAAGTACTAATGTTCTTTCCATTTATCTTATATAATTAATAAATGCATATTAATATTTTTAATAAAATAATGTACAACCCTGATAACCCAGAAATAACGCACATATACACATTAAAAAAACTTCTTTAAAAACAAATTCTTAACTAAGTATAGTTATTAATGAATTTTTAATCTAAACGAATATTCATCGTTTTAATATAGGTAAGTAAATCTTTAAAAATATGAATCAAAAAACTTAAATATTTTGAACATGTAAAAATAATATAAATTAACATAATCCATGAAAATGTATCTTTTAGAATGTAGATAGTTAGCTTATGGTAAATTTTTTAATACACCATAGGGAAATTTAAGCGATTAAATAATTGATTCATATATATTCATACCTATACTCAGAATAAACTCCATAATATTTTAAGATACATATATATAATATATATATACTGACATTTGTATGAACATTGAATTAAAATTAAAAGAATGAGTAATATGTATGAAATTTTTACAGTTAATCTTAATTAATATGTAGGTACCTATAGGCTATAACCAACAAAAATATGTACGTATATACAGGGTGTTTCTTAATTAATAGTGTACTACTATATAGCACTGCATACATACTTATGAGTGGATAAAAAAAAAACAAAAAAAATTATTAAAATTTCAACGTGTTTTAAATTTAAAAGCTCGCTTTTAAGATTTGAAAGTCTAAAAGAGAGAAAAGGACGGAAGATTAAAAGAGGACATCTTAAGCACAAAATTTTCATATGTAATCTAGAAACAGAGTTAAGAGTAAAATTATGAAAACTAAAAAAAATACTAAGTCCCCATATCTTGAAAACTAGAAGACGCCTATCATAGCTCCCATACACAAAATTTATCTATTCATAATTATCTATGCAGTGGTAAGTAACGTAAATGTACCTATTACCGCCCATGTACCTTATTCCGCCCAAACCGTTTTTATTTAAATTTAAAATTCCCGCGCTTATTTTTTGAAATTCTGTTTTTTGTAATAAAAATAAACAATATTTTTTGTTGTAATACAAGCAAATAAATATTTATTTTCTAATAAGTGCACTAGTTATTGAAAGTAATTCAATCGATGAGCAGGTGCCTATGAAAATTTTACTAAAAAATTGAAGAACGTGTTAAACTTTGTTAAGAAAATATTTATTAAATATGTAAGTTTAGATTTTTAATTTTTTCACAAAACTCTTATAGTATTTATTAATAAATAGATTTTATGCAATTTTTTTTTAATTTGTAAATATAAAGTATTAAAAAATTGCAATTAGTTTTGGTCGGAAAATAGGTACATGTATTTTTTTTGTGTACGTATTTGCGATCGATTGGGCGGAAATAGGAAAATTATATATAAGAACCAATCTTTAAATTATTTAATTAATATTCATTTTATAAGGATTTCGCTTCATTATTTTAAATTCTAATTGAACATTCTTAGCTGGACCTAATTACGCCCTACATATATAACTCTACAAGAACAATTTTTATTAAACATAAATTTTGGATTTTTTGTTAAATTACTACGAAAAAACTAATCGGTGATAAGTACAAATTGAACCTAATTCCGACCATAATATATCTATAAGTATTTTGTAATTATTATATTTGGAATTAATAAATTGTTTTACATTTTATAAAATTATTTTTGTCTGTTGTTTAATTATTTAGATTAAACATGAACAAAAATAATAACAAAAAACAATATGATCAAAAAGTGATGAATGAGCTACCAAAAAGCGTCAGATGAATTTAAAATTCCCAAAACAACTTTAAGAGATAAAATAAATAACAAGTATACAAAATCGAAATCTGGGCCACCAACAATTTTAAGAAGTAATGGTATGAGCTACCAAAAAGCGTCAGATGAATTTAAAATTCCCAAAACAACTTTAAGAGATAAAATAAATAACAAGTATACAAAATCGAAATCTGGGCCACCAACAATTTTAAGTTCGGTAGAAGAAGGATATATTGTGAAATGTATATTATATTAGGTAAAGCCGGCTTTCCAATAACAAAATTACAGCTAATAGAAAGTGTTACAGAACTGGTAAAAAAACTTAATCGTCCAAATTCCTTTAAAAATGGAATTCCAGGACGACACTGGTACGAAGGTTTTATGGCTAGACACCCGGTTCTTTCAAAAAGAATCGCTCAACACTTAACTAAACAGCGTTCAAATGTTTCTGAGTCTAAAATAAGAAGCTGGTTTAAAAGGGTGGAGTCATATTTTACAGAAGAGGAATGTATTGATGTTTTAAAAGAACCGACGCGCGTTTTTAACTGTGATGAAACCGGATTTTTCTTAGCACCCAAAGAAAAACAAGTCGTTTTAGTTGAAATCTCTTATATTTTCCAATAACTACATATTAGGAAGCGTCATTGAAACTGTATCACAAGGAAGTAGAGTAAAAACAATGACAATGTGCGGTACTTTTTGGAGATGGCCCGAAAAAGACGATATTCTCGTATATTCAAAGAAGGACATTGCTTCCAAAATTGATCCACCAATCTTAATGAACAGCAGAGGGCAATATAACGTTCCTGAAATTAAATCTTTAAGATACTCTATGTTTTAAGCAAAAGTCAACATTTTAAATATGTACAATAATTTTTTATAATTAATATTATATATATAAAATTATGTTAAGCTACTTACTTAGTTAAGTATAAAGATTTTTTGAAGTTTTATAAATACTTAAGGTCCTATTTTGTATGAATTAATTTATTTCATTTTAATGTTTTTGTTTTGAATTGGATTGGATTGTTTAATTTTATATTTTTGAAATACTTATATTTTTTTTTATTTATTATGTTGTTTTTATTTTGTTTTGAATCGGATTGTTTAATTTTATATTTTCCAAAAACTTAATTGTTATAATTAACATTTATTTAAGAAAAAAGTGATATAAAATAAATTATTTAAAATTAAAAAAAAAAGTAATCTAATTAATTCTTTTTTGTAAGAACGGGAATCTGTACAACTCGATCGCAATTAAGTTCACAAAACGGAATTACGTACCTGGGTGAGCGGAATTAGGTCCTCTGAAAACTTTGAGCGGAAATATGTACAATTTCAATTTTATGTCAATTAAAAAATATTATTACTTATTTAATAACACTCAATTGTATTTTAATGTGGTTTGATATTATTTAGATTGGAAAAATACTTATCATATAAAAAAACAAAAAAAAATAAAAAATATGTGTTTAAATTTCTTATTATTCTAATTTGAACGTATGCTTTCCTTAAGGGGCGGAAATAGGTACATTTACGTTATACAGCCA
>CAUJBZ010000158.1:0-15657 GCA_963082915.1 Dolichopus griseipennis
ACACTAGCCCAATCAAAGTTTGCAGAAACTTGAGCCATAAAACTAACCTATTTTTGACAAAATTTCAGACACCTACCTTTATTTGGTACAAAGTTATACTTTTAAAACGAAAAATCAGAAATTCACCACACTAGCCCAATCAAAGTTTGCAGAAACTTGAGCCATAAAACTGATCTACTTTCGACAAAATTTCAGACTCCTAGCTTTATTTGGAACAAAGTTATGCTTTTAAAACGAAAAATCCGAAATTCACCACACTAGCCCAATCAAAGTTTGCAGAAACTTGAGCCATAACACTAACCTACTTTTGACAAATTAATTTTTGAATAATTTAATTGAATAATATAACTCATTGATATGGAAATTTTTTATTTGAATCTAATAAATTGTGATATGTTTCTAAATATTATAAATCTTAGCACTGTTAATATATGAAAGATGTATGAATAAATAATTCTTTAACAATTTAATCTAATAAAAACAATATAATAAATGTAATACCTTTCCTCCTCTTTCCACATAGTGTAGCCTATGATTTAAAGCTTATATTGCAATATTAGGCAGATAAACGTAGCAGTTGAACATTATAGGCACGTAAAATTAAGTTAAAATAAAATCTTAGTCGTAAATTTAATAATAATTTAGAAAACGACACTTTCAAATCTCACGTATGTGTTAAAAATTTTTTGTAATCCTTTTTTTTTTTAGATATAGTCTTACCACGTTTAATTACAGATATTGTGCTTTACTGATATTTATTAGTAGATAATATTTTTAATAGAGATTCAGCTTAGATTATTTTGATTTTCATTATATGGTATATATACTTCAATTAGATTAAAATATAGTTTATTTTTTAAGTTGGAAACTTATTTTGTTTCTCGACCCACTTCTAAATCTTTTAAATGTAATCTTTTAAATGGGATTAAAAGGCAAAATAAAAAATAATTATTTGCCTTTTTCAACTTATTCTTTAACTAAGGAACTCCATAGCTTCCTAAGTTAAAGAACGTTCTTTATGAAAACATTTATCACGTTTTAATTTATATTTTTTTTCAGACTCCTATTTTTGATTTATACTCGTATCTTTATTTAATTTTTTTAAATATGTTCGAATAATTACATTGGAACTTAATGAAAATAGAGCTTGGTCTTATAAATGCCACGCGTTAAAAAAGAAAATAGATTTTTAAACGCTTAAGGATTAATTTTTCCGCGATATATATCTCTCCAACATTTTCATTTAATTTCACTACCTACCTTTTCTTTACTTTAAAAAATAAAAATCTTCAAATTAATTGTAAATTAAACGCAATTAATAATAACAACGCTTTCAATAAATTCAAATACAATTAAAAAAAACAAAAAAAATTTCCCATGAAAATAAAAATTTTCCAATTTTATGGTGAAAAATTATGTTAACAAAAATTTTGAGCTGTAAAAAATTCAGACGGAAGTTGAATATTAAAAAAAATATCAGAATACCAAAAAAAAAACATAAAAACAAAAAACAAACAATAAAAAAACAAATCTAAAATGTATAATATAAAATAGTAAAATTACCATAAGCGTCATACTTCTAGGCGTTTTGTTATAAAACTAAAAACTGTATTAAGTAAACAATTGATGCGGAACGAAACAGAAATGAAACAACAATGAATTTTAGTTTTGTTGTTTTTTTTTTTAGAAGGAAATTTTGACTCTTCATAGTTTAAGGTTGTGCGTGATTAAAATTTGCGTTTTTTTTACTTATTTTTGTTTTTTTTTTTTTTATTTCTCTGTTAAAATTTGTAAATCACGCAATTTTTATTAAAAATTTTCTTTGAAAAAAAAATAGAAAGTATGGACAGAGAATGAAATTGATAACTGATTTAAGAATTTCATTAAAAATTAAGAAATAGCAAAAAAAAATTACAAAAAAATAAAATGGTGGGTGAAAAACTTTTTGAATGAATTTTTTAATTTTGATTTTTTTTTATTTTCAGTTTTTCTAAAGAAAATTTTTTTTCTAATTGAAGTTAAGAACTTATGAAAGTCTTAACAAATGAAACGTTTAGTTTCATTTCTTATGCTAACACGTGCTAATTCGTTAATAACCTTGAAAAGTAACTGTTATTTATATATATATATATATATATATATATATATATATATATGTATATATGTATATATATATTAGTAATTTATTTGTCCTATTTAGTAACAATATATATTAAAAACATTGATTTACTTCATGAACGTTTATTACAATTTAATCAGGATATTAGAAAATTTATAACAAAAAAAAAAAATAAAATAAGAACAAAAATAAAAAAAAAATAAAAATGTAGGTTAAGGATAATAAATTTAATGTAATTGATGTTAGATTTGTTAACAGAATTAATTAGTTTTATATCTACACTAATTTGATTTTCTATTTTTTATTTTTTTTTTTTTTCGTATGGTATGGTGAGTATTTAAATTTTGAAGGTGAGTATATTATATTAAAGCTCCTAATAAGTGATTACGATCTTAATTAAAATTACTTCAATTGACCTTTCTATATAGTTAAAATGTCATTGAGGTGAATTCGATTTAAAAGGATATTTTTTTTTTAGGAATTTTTTGAAATATTTTTATATAAAATTATAATTAAAAAAAATAAATTTAATATAAAATATATTGATTAAAAATTAGTCACTTACCTTTTTAACATTATGCTTAAATAAAACATATTTTAAATCATACGATACATGATAACCCATTACATTTAATTGTCTTAATGTATGATTTGTAACTAAATTTGAAACAGAAATTTTGGCAGTGTCCAATACAGCTAAACCACCGTCATCTGATTGAAATATATATTTTGTTGTTGTTACCCATGTTGGTTCTAAACGTTTTGGTACTATTTCACCTTGTAAATATTCATCTAATATCATACGTCTACCCGACCAATATAATAATTCATCAACATATCTGAAATATAATTATTAATTTTTTTTAAAATATTTTATTAAATAAATTTAAATATAATAAAATTAGTATTAAACAAGTGATGAAAAAAACCACGAATTTTTATCAAACCACATTTTCAAAATTATATTGTATTACATACTCAGTTTAATTTTGGAAATATATATACACTTGCAACTAAGTTACTGCTTACTTATAAAATATACTGCTAACAGTAAATTTTTAATTTTAAAGTTCTGATAACCCTTGAATGGGGAAGGTTGCCAAATTTCTGAAGGATCTAACTTCATCTAACGCCCGCCCCCTTCGCCATTTTTTTAGGTTCTAGGAATTAAATTGTAAATTCCACAAATATTTTTAATTTGATTGTACTATCTAAGCTAGAATGGGTAAAACTGAGAGACCCTTTCTTCAATTTAACGAACTGCTTTAATTTTTAGAAAAACATTTAACATATGTTAAAATATATAAGCCTTTATAGCTCCTATACAGGGGGCTTGACAAAAACATTTTGTTAACCGACGCTTACTAATTTCTGAGGATCTAACTTCTCCTAAATTTCAAGACCCTGGCTTAAACCGTTTAAGAGATATGTGAGGCAAAAAACTTTGCAAAAATTGAGTTTTTCATTATGGTAAATTTTAGTACCGTATGGCAACCCTAAACATTTGCCTTTTAAAAATTTATAAAGTTTATAAAACCAGCTATTTTCAGATTGAAAATACACTTAACAGAACTCTTGTTATCACAATTTAAATATAGGGCTTTTTCCAACTTTGTGGGGCTGTAGCTCCGTAGCGGGTGAGGCTACAGAAAAAAGTTCTTCTACGAAATTATGTTTTTTTGCAATACCTACTAGTTGTTAAAATTTCTTCACTCTATTTCAAACGGTGTAAAAGTTTTGTAAACATACGGACGGACAGAGTGAAGCTATATAGGCACATTTTTACAAAATTTGAAAATGTGCTAAAAAAAAAAACTTACCCTAATATATATATTGCTGTAACAATACCAGCTATTACAACACCAATAACTAATAATGATAATACAATACTACTCCAATTATGTCCTTCATCACCAAATTCATCATCATTTTTTGATTTTGGATCTTGTACTTGTAATGTTTCATCGGGTGGTAAACGCCATGAACCACCGCCACCACCACCACCACGATCCGAAGTCACATTTGCATGCATTTCAATTTATTTTTTTTTATTAAATATTTACTACTACACTTTTCACCTACACTCTTCTTATTTACTGTATTTAAATTTATATTATTAATAGTTATATTTATTTTATTATTATTATTATTTTTATTATTTAGAATAACACTATTAATATTAATATTATTATTATAATTATTATTAATTAAATAACAACTTTTATAATTATTTAAATGATAAATTTTATAAATATTTATAAAGTATTTATGATTTTTATTATGTATTATTTTATATAATTTAATTAAATTAATTATTATTATAGTAATTATTGTTAATAAACACTTATATTGAAATTTTTTTAATATGAAATTTTTATGAAATTTTACAATTTTATTATATTGAAAATAATAATTTTTATTTAATTCTATATTATTATTTAATAATAAATTTTTTAATTTTAGTTCAATTAATATTAATTTATTAATAATATTTAAATGATTTAATTTTAAACTATTATTAATTAATTTTTTAGGATAAAATTTATGGCAATTAATTAGTTGTTGTCGTTTTATTTGTTTTTGATATTGTGGTTGTGGTTGTTGTTGTTGTTGTTGTAGTGACAGGAGTAAATATATTATATAATTATTGTTAATAAATTCAATTGTTGAGATTAAATCTAAATTGATAGATGATGATTTTGCCGTTTTTATTGATTTAATAGTTTTTGTAGTAAATGTTTTTATTATTAATATCGATGTAATTGTTAAACTAATTATTTCTAATACTATTAAATATGAATTAATTGAATTTTTTTCAATTTTAATTAATTTTAATTTAATTGTTATAGAATTGTTGTTGTTGTTGTCGTCGTATTTTATAATAATATTATAATAAAAATTTATTTCAGGGGGTGGCCTTATTTGGTGACCTCCAACCCTTAATGGTAAAAGGCCACCACCACCACTAAATTGTTTGTAACCCGCCACGCTTGCTGAGTCTAATTATATCGATTATCATTTAGCAATGAAAACGATCTGTAAAAAAATAAAAAAAAAATAATTTATTTAATTAATTCTATTTTAAATATTATATAAAACTTAATTTTTTTTAAATTTATTTATTGCATACTTTATAGCGCAAAAATTTAATTTTCATTAACTGTTGTGTTATTTTATTTTAATTTATTTTTTATATTTGTATAAACGTTTAGGTACCTATATATTTTTATGAACTTATAGAAATTTTTAGTACTACGTAATCAAATTTAATTATTGCATACTTTATGGCGCATATATTTAATTTTCATTGAGTGTTGTATAGAAATTAATGTAAATTTATTTTTCATGTTTATATATTTGTTCAAACCTATACTACATTTTATATTTATAGATATTTAAGCTTAAATAAATTCAATTAAAATGATACTTCATTATTTCAACTGTTATAAAAGAAAATAATAGCAAAAAAAAAATAAATCTGAAAATTAATTTAATTTTATATATACTCTATTCTAAAAATAGAACCAAAAAAATTGTTATTCAGTCATCCGATAAAATTAAATTATCGCTTATATATACACAGGGCTTATACATAGATAAAGTTAAGTTGAGTTAAGACCATTTCTTCGCTAATAAGTGATGTGAAGAAGATACAAGAAATGTATAAGAGATGGCAAAAGAAAACATTAAGAGAGAGAGAGAGAGAGAGAGATAGAAATAACATAAAAAATTCTAATATTAGGCAATAAAATAATTTTAGATAGTCGATCGTTTTTTATGGGAAGAGAAGAATAATATCACAAAATGAAAAACAACAAATCAAAAGACGTGACATGAATGGAAATATTTTCTTAATTTCATTTCCTTAAAGTATGCAAGATAAAAAAAAATAAAATTAAAAAAAAAAAGAATGAGACAACAAATGATAGCTTTAAATTAAACATCTATGGGTTATTCTCTTTTTTTTTTTTATATTTCTACTTCAAATAATATATTAGTAATTTGAATGCGGAAACTTAAGTTAAAAAGAAAATGAATGTTCATTTTTTTGTAGTTGTTGTTGTTGTTATTTGTTCATTTGCTCGATTGGTGTGCTTCCTTGCCAATAAATACCCTTATATAATGTCTATGATTGTTTTTCTTTTCTGGTTGTTTTTATTAAACTTATTGTAGAGCATCTCCAATATTATTAAAAAAAAGGAGATGGAAATGAAGGACGATTGAAGATGAATATTTTGTAAAAATTTATGTCCTAAGGAAATGATGAAATTAAAAAACAAGAAAAATAAAAGTAAGAAGAACAAGAACAAGAACAAGAAAATAGAAAAATGAAAATTAAAAAAAAAAAACTGATACCATTACATGTTAGGAAAAAAATTTTATATTTACTTTGAAAAATTTGCTCTAAGGTAAATTAGAAAAATGTTACATGATGTGGATGGAATTGAAAAAGAAAATTATTTTATAGTTGATTAGTTTTTTCATTTACTGTCTTTTTTATTTTGAATTATTAATTTAAAAAAAAATTATGTATTTTTTAAAGTAATTTTTTTGAATTAAAGTTGAAAATAGTTTTTTAAAGAACATATACATGATAATGAAGTTTCAATTAGGTTATTTATGTATTACCTATTTATGCACCTAAAGTGTGTTTAATATTTAATTAAGATAAATTTTACAAAATCTAATACCCCAAACAGAGATTTACTCTTCCTTAACTTGGTTTGGGGCTTCGATAACTATGTTTGACACATAAAAGGCTCGACTATCTAGAAGTTTACTAAATTAAATGATTCCTTATTTCAATCCTTTACTCATACTCCTCCTTATTCTTTTTGAAAGGACCTTGAAAGGAAAATTTCATTTTATTTGAGTAACTTGATACAAGTACATAAAATGTACATTTTATATAATAAAATTCCTTAATAATACTTCGTTTGTATTTATTTATTCCCTAAAGTTCGTAAAAGAATTTTTCTTTCTTAATATTTCTTATTTTTAATGTTTTTCTTTTGAAAGTATAACAGAAAATAAAAAAAATAAAATTGATAACAAATTATCCATGTGGTATTAAAATGGTTAGGGTACTAAATTTTTTAACTTATTTCATCCCACTTCTTCTTTTTTATGCTGAAATGTTAAAATATAAGTTGAAACATTTTTTTCAAAATCAACTTATCGATTTATTTTTAACCTTACAGCTTATTTGTCTTTCGTGTATGATTAGGTACTGTTAAGTTAATTAAAAGTGAATAAGTATGTAAGTTTGTGTAATTCTGATGGGAATTTTAACATACATAAATGTGCACACACACGAATGATACATTTTTTGGTTTTTGTATAGGGATTATTTTACTTTTCAGTAATTGGCATTTTACATATTGAATCTTACAATTAATCTTAGTTTTATTATAATATATATTCATATTTTGACTAAATATTTTAAATATTTTTTTATTTGTGCTTTAACTGTTCTTTGCCCTTCACTTAATTTATCAAAAAACACATTGAAAGTTAAAATTAGAGATAAGAAAAGAAGGATTAACTTGGAACGCCTGAAAATATGCAATTTATTATTATTATAAGGTAGCAAACAAAATTAAAGTTTATGGCTTTAGTCAATTTCACCATATGTAATTTTTCTACCGCAAACAAAGCTTCAAACCAGAATTTCGAAAGTCGTGAATTCACAAACCAAGAAGAACTTGAATTAAAATTTAAAAGCTTAAAAAATAAAGTTTCTTATGGTATTGATGAAATTCCAAACATTGTTTTAAAAAATTTAAGTTCTTTAATAATTTCTAAATATGTGATTATTTTTAATAATGCAATTAATCACTCGTATTTTCCCAAAGCATGGAAAATGTCGAAAATTATTTTGCTAAAAAAACCTGGCAAAGACCCAACTAATCCAAGTAACTACAGACCGATTAGTATAAGGCCAAACATAAGTAAGGTTTTCGAAACACTGATTAATGACAAATTAACAGCGTTTTCGATTACCAAGGATGTTATACCAGATAACCAATTCGGATTTAGACATAAACATGGCACAGTACATGCCATTACAAAATTAACCTCAGATATTTGTTGGTTTATAAACCAAAATTTTGGGGTAGGTGCATGCTTAATAGACATGGAAAAAGCCTTTAACACGGTTTGGTTAGATGGTATTATTTTCAAACTCTTAAAACTAAAAGTACCTAATAACTTAATAGCCTTAATAATGAATATGATATATAATAATAAGTTTTATATTCAAAATAAGAATTCAACCAATGATAAAACTTTTAATATTGACAATGGTTTATTACAAGGTACAGTAAATGCACCTATACTTTTTTCAATTTATATAGCAGAATTATTACATTTGTTAGATCGAGTAAAAGGTAATAATTATGCATTAGCTTTTGCTGATGATATTATCATATATTATGCCGATAACAAAGTAGACCCTATTAAGCATTCAGTGTAAAAACTTTTTAATATAGTTAGAGATTATTGTCAAGTATGGCTTATGAAAATAAATTATAATAAGTGTGAGACTATTTTATTTCGCAATACAGTCAATAAAACAGGTTTGGACATAAAAAAAAACTGGAAAGATTTTGTAATAAAGTCACCAGATAATATCGCTCTATCCAATAAAAAAGTAGTTAAATACCTGGGTGTTCAATTACATAGAAACCTAAACTATATCGATCAAGTGAAATACAGTATATCAAAAGGTAATAAAGCATTTATGGCAGCTAAAAAACTATTTTACAATAAAAACATTAGTAAAAGAGTTAAAATAATTTGTTACCAAACATTAATTAGGCCAACACTTGTATATGGTGTACCAATATGGTACAACATTAGTGCAAGCTTAATGGAAACATTACGGAAATTCGAAAGAAAGTGTATAAGAGTTTGTACCAATTTAAACAGAAAGCCCGAATCCGACTACAAGCATTTTTACTCCAATAAATACTTGTACAAGGAAGCTAAAATCATTAGAATAGACAATTTTATAATAAAATTAGTCAGAAACCACTATGAAAGAGCACAAAACACTCCAGAAAATGGTTTAATATCACATATATTCTACCACAATATGGAGTACATTAGAAAGACCTTGCTCACAGGCTTTATAGCCCCTGAGCATTTTATCTTTCTGGACAAATATGGCTATATTCAAGACGATAATCATGTCCCCCTATTATACCATTATAATAGACGGGCTACATACAAAGTCATACAATATAACTAGGGTGTGCATGAGTACCGGAAATGAGGAACCGGTACCGGTATCAGAAAAATTTTCATGGAACCGGGAATCCCGGTTCTTTCGATTTAATAATAATGAAACTTATCTTTAAGTTAAATTTTTTTCTAATTGAAATAAAAAATAAAAACATTGATATTATTTATTTTAATTAACATTTTTTATTGCCATTTGTATTTTTGGTCTTAATCTTAAGTCTATTAATTGGTACAAAATATGAAATTAAAAATATAATTAGATTCATTAGTCATTATCTTAGTTAATTCATAAGATTTTTAAAATAAAATTTTAAAAAAACTTGTGCATTTAAAGTATCGTCAGATAATTGTGAACGAATTTTGGTTAAAAATAGTCCTGTCGCAGAAAATGCTCTTTCGCTCTCTACACTTGTGGTTTAATTGTGAGAAGTGCAGAGCGCAACCGATCAAGTTTGTCGGTTCGTTTTAAAGTAGCTTCAAAAAGTTTAAAATCATTGTTTATATTCAATTTTTCTTGATTATTAATATTTGATTGTATTCAATATAATAAACAATTGCAATTTACATGCTCTTATATAAGCATATACTACATATGTGCATACATAATTTATTATAAAAAAGCTATGTATATGTTGACAAAATATAAATTACATACATTGAAATAAAAGATTGCAAAAAATAAAAAACAATATTCAAAAATATATAGTATACTGTACACGCACAAATATGTATTTTGTAAGTATTGTGAGCATTTTTCAAAAAGTGTCAAATTAGAATATGGATTATTTTCAATTCGATTAAAAACGATTTTTTAAATTTTTAATAACCGGGAATTGGTTTTCGGTTCTCGGTTCGGTTTCTTAAATATTCTACCCGGTTATTTCCCGGTTCTCAAGAACCGGGTTCACACCCTAAATATAACCCGGGCGATATAAACGGAGAACATCTGAAATACGATATGTCAATACCAGACATAGACAAATTGCTAAAAATAAATTATTGGTGGTTGGAAAACACGTCAGATTAGTCAAAATAAAAAAATTATTAGCATTAAGTATTTGATACAATTTGTTTTTAATTAGGTTAGGTTATTTAAGTAGGTTAAGTTTTATAAAAAAAAAATGTTTAGTTATTGGTTTTTATATTCCCAAGTTTTTCCAATATTTATAAGAATAATATTAAGTTGATAATTCAAATTAAGTCTAAAAATAAATTAAAATTTCGATTTAAATTAACATAAAAATTAAGCTATAATTTAAATGTTAAATATAAAATAAAGAAAACCGTTTTTGTAAATTTTTCTAGGTTAAGATATTTGTAAGATTTATAAAGGGATAAATAAAATTTAAAATTAAAAAAAAAAAAAAAAAATTTATGGCTTTAGAACCTGCGTTCTTAAACTTTTGTAGATGAAGTTTAATTGAGATTATAAGAAGGGATTAAATAAAAATAAAAAAAAATTAAAACTCAGGCCTGGATTGCGTAAAGGATTGTGCACATGACTTATCTACAGATTGAGTGCAGACTTGAATCCTGCACAGAGCATTAGAGTTTTTACTTTGAAGGAAAATTGCTAAATAGGATTCTAAACAAAATTAAATGTACCCAAATTTGTAATCTAAATCCTATACCATAAAGTATGTAACCGCCGGTTTTAGTCAAATTGCAAAAATTCATATAAATAAAAAAATAAAAAAAAAATAAAAGTTTTTCTGAATAAAACTTACGGATTTAGATATTCCTAACTTTTTTTAACATTTATGATCCTGTATATTGTGAAAAACTTTAGTTTTCTATTAAATTTTTAAGGAAATCCGACAACTGGATACGGAAACTCTAAAATAAATTTAGAACTGCAAAATTAGTTGTTTTTATTAATATTAAGCAATTACAGACAACAATAAAATTAGAAAGGTTATTTTTTCGGAAACTTTATATTCGGAAGTGTTCATAAGAAAGTTATGTGATTGAAATAATCTAGTTTAAACCAAACACCCAGCAATTGAATTTGCATGCATTTTATAATATTATGATGACTTTTAGTCATTTCATATTGTAATTCTATTCGGTTGGAATGGGCCCTGATTCTAAGTAATTGTAAAAGTAAAAGACACAAGTTGCGTGTTGGTTGGCTAGTATAAACACGCACAGTTGAAAGTTTTTTTTTTTGCTGAATTATTTTTATAAATTAATCCCCGTTTCTTGCCCCTGAACTTATCGAAAAAATTTTTCTTATTTTTAAGGTCTGGAATTATATCTATTAGCAACGAATTGATTTTTAGAATTCTTAATTGTATTATTAACATTTAGAAGGTATAAACAAATCAGCTGCTTTCAACTTTAAAATATTTTGACAAGATAAGATTTGTAAGAAAATTATTTTTAAATTTACAATTTGCTAAAAATAATGCGAAAAGCATCAAAAGCCACCCATTGAACCTATACACATTTCTGTGAGTAGTGTGTGACTTTAATACATTTAAACCACGCCCCTCTAAAACTACATCTTAGGTGTGGGACCTTAAGACAAGAATCTTTAATACAAAAGCCACCCATCGAAACCTTACACATTATACAATTTCTTTGACTTGTGTGTGACTTTAATACATTTAACCACGCCCCTTTAAAACCACACCTTAGGTGTGAAACCTTTAGACAAGATCTTTAAACACAAAAGTATACTTCAGTTTTGAGGATGGGAATTGGAAAAGGAAAATTAAGGAGTTGAAATTGAGGATAATCGATCAAGTGGGACAAATGGAACCTTATACTTGAAACATTAGCTACATTGTTCAGATTAAATTTAAAAATCAACCCTCAAATCAATTGATAAGCTAATAATACAATCTAAAATATTTTTATCTTAAAGATCTTTGTATAAAATTAACATTTTGGTAAATTGTATTGCATTAATGAAAAAATTTGTATATTTTAAGATGGCAACAAATAATACAAACTTTTCTTTTAAAGAAGACCTTGTTTATATACAAAGTTGCCATACTTAAAAGCAAAGTATTAGTTTTTTTTTATAACATCCTCAAAATAAAAAAAAAAAATTGTTTATCTTTTTTAAAAGTTTCAAATAAAAATTAAATAAAAAAAAAAAAAAAAAAAACTAAATACGTCAAACTGAAAAAGATAAATATATTTATGTATAGCAATTTGTTTTTCTCTTAATTTTTCTTTTAAATTGTTATGTATATGTATGTGTGTATGTATTTTGTATTTTCTAACAAAACATTTTTTAAGTAAGATTTTTTTTTATGGTATTTGGGGGTCTTTACCTGGGATTTCCGTGAAAAAAAGTTTGATGTTTTTTTTCTTATTATCATCATTTATGTTGCTACTGTTGTTGTTGTTGTTGTACCTGATGTGTTTTTGTAATTGTTATTTATATTTTTTTTTCGTCATTTTATTTTTCATTTCAATTTTTTTTTTATTTTATTTTTTAACTCGAGTCTTAATTTTTTACGACAGAATGAAGCTTTATAACAAATAAAATGAATTTGTTTTGTTTGAAAAAAAAATTTTTTTAACCATTCGATAGAATAGAAAAAGGTAAGAAAAAAATAAAATAACGGTAAAAAAACAAATTGCCACAGGTATAATCATACTGCAAGATATACAACAAAATATGTGCTAACATCGCTTTTTTTTAATTTTTTTTTAGAAAAATTTTCTTATCACAGGTTTTGGATACTTAATTTCAGAATTTATGGACTGTATTTCTTTTTTATTTAATTTTGGAAATTACATATACATGTATATAAATTTTTGTTAGTATTTGTTACAATTTTTTTTGTTTTTTTTGTTTTATTTTTATTTTATTTTTATTTTAAAAGAAAATTGAAAGACTAACAAATTACAACCTTCTGTTTTAAGTATAGATACTTTTTTTTGTTTTTTTTATCTTCTTTTTACTCAGGAAATAACTGGATTTGTTTACACAACGACATCAACAGTATATAACAGCAGCAACAATGTATTCTTTTATACAATATGTGTATACATATTGTATAATATTAACGAATTTATTTAAACAAAATAATAAAAAGAAAAAAGAAATTTTTATGGTAATTAAATGTTTTTTTTTTTGTTTGTATTAAATTTAAGGTTCTTTTTTTTTTTATTATTAAACGGATTAAATTTAAACTTAAAGAAATATAGCATTGTTGAAGATGTAAATTACTTAATTTAAAATGTTTAATATGGATTTGGATTTGTGGATGTATTCATTAAAATGCAACATATTCATTAATGACATAATTTAAGACAAAATTTTTATAGATATCCTAAAAGTATGCAATACACATAATAATTTGGCATTAATATATTGTCTCTGCCCATGGCAGCTAGCGTTAGTTTTTAAATTTTTAAATGTCAATTTACAGAATCTGAGAATAAAATTGGGTTCGAATATTGTCTTTGAATGGAAATATGTCCATTTAAAAAATTAAACGACAGAGGAAGGAAATGCGTTAGAGTTATTTGGTTATTAAAAATAATTGATGATTTAGAAAACAATTAAATTGAAAAACGAAATAAAGGGAAATATGAGTTTACTCATTTATGGCAGAAGTACCTTTGATATTGAAACTAATTTTTTAAAAGATTTTTTGTTCCTTGAGTCACAAAACCGTTTTAAGGATTTATAATGAAAAGTTCTGTGATCTATTAAACATGCTAAAATATTAAGTTATCAATTCACATATATAAATTTAAATTGAGGTTTTGTAATTAAGTATAGTTTCGAACTAATGTTTCTTATTAAAACAAACATCTGCTTTTGTTTAGTTTTTGTTTTTTTTGTAATTAAAAATATGATTTCGTTGTCTGGACGGCGCTGTGTTTCGTTGTCTGGCGCCAGGGCTCAATGATACGAGTTAACTTTAAATGGCGACATACATTAGCACCACGTTAGAATTGTTTTTAATAAATTTTAAATTTTTAAGAAAGGGTTTTAATGACATAGGTATTTAAGGATATTTCCTATTAACTGTGGAAGACCGGCTCCAATAAGTTGTAAAAGTTGTAGCAAATTACGCATAAGACTATAAAGATAATATTAAATATGATCCTATATAAAAATAAATAAACAAAATGAATAATATTACTTAAAGTTTAAAATATTATCAGACATATTATAACCCTTGCAGCAGATGTTGTTAGTAAAATTGCAAAATAAAATGTGACATATTTATTTGAATTAACTTTATAATTTAATTTAAAATGACCAGTCATGCAAAATTCAATGTAAATTTTATAATATTAATATATATAAAATTAAAACATTGATTTTTAAAATCTCGGTGGCCAAAATAGATATTCACATGGGGTATAAAATAACCGACGAGATATAGATTCAAATTTTAAACAATTGACAACTATTTTTAAATCAAATGAAAAATTATCAAATAATTACTGAAAATATTGAAAAATAATTCAAAATCGCCACCAAATATATATGCTTTAATATTTTATTATATTAATATTTTATTTATTTTATTTAAACTTTGTATTTTATATTACAAATTGTTTATCTCTGAATCAATGTTTAAATAAATAAACAGAAAAATAAATCAACAAATTATTTTAAAATAAAATATAATATTTATAAATTAATGAATAAAATTTCCATTCTGTCACGCCTTAAACAGAATGGAATGCATTATTTCGCTCTCACATATTTTTTATGTAGTAGGAAATTGCATGTAAATTAATAAATAATATTATGACAAAATTAGATAAAAGGATAATTTATAAAAATTATAGCTTTAAATTAATTAGTTACAATTATTTAATCTTGTTTAAGTCATAAGCTTACTACATTCTGAGCAAATTCAAAATACCACTCTAAGGAGATGTATTGTATCCGCATAGCACCAAATGACTATTCTTCAAAGATAGATGGTGTTCCTGTGTTTCAAAAAATATGTAACGTTAATATTATTCTTTAAGGATGAAAAGGACTTTCTATGAAATTATTATTACCTTAATATCCTTAAGGACGAAAAGGACTAAAGACAAGAAAGAAAGTATCCTTGATGTTTTGGTTTTTTTTTATATAAACCGTTATATCTAGCGATTTGTATACTGACATACTCAATTCAACTAATAATTAAGGTAGGGGTCTGTAGAATATCTTAACGTTTACTTCAACACGAAAGGTAATGCCGTTTTGAAGGTATTGTAGTTTAAAGCTTTAACTTTTGAAAAAAATAAAAAAAATGTAACAGCAAACCCTTTCAGAAGAGTTTTTAAATAACTAATTGTTTAAATTACTTGAGCTTCAT